>PVKV010009574.1:27434-80426 GCA_004027835.1 Alouatta palliata | reverse complement strand
CAGCTAGGGATCAAAGATGGATAGAGAATGAATCTGGTGAATTAACAGAAATAGGCTTCAGAAGGTGGGTAATAACAAACTTCTCAGAGCTAAAAGAACATATGCTAACCCCATGCAAAGAAACTAAGAACCTAGGAAAAGGTTAGATGAGATTCTAACTAGAATAAACAGCTTAGAGAAGAATATAAACAACTTGATGGAGCTGAAAAACACAGCACAAGAACTTCGCAAAGCATACACAAGTTTCAAAAGCCAAATTGACCAAGCAGAAGAAAGGTTATTAGAGATTGAAGATCAACTCAATGAAATAAAACAAGAAGGCAAGAATAGAGAAGAAAGAGTGAAAAGAAATGAACAAAGCCTCCAAGAAATATGGGATTATGTGAAAAGACCTAATCTACATTTGATAGGTGTACCTGAATGTGATGGGGAGGATGAATCCAAGCTGCAAAACACTCTTCAGGATATTATCCAGGAGAACTTCCCCAACCTAGCAATTTATCAAGTGATTCAAAAGGCTGCCAGTTTCAAGTGGGGTCCAGAAGAGAAGAAGGCTCTGCAACAGGTCCAGGTTGATATGCAAGCTGCTCTGTCAGTTGGGCCGTATGACCCTGCAGATCCAATAGTGTTTGAGCTGTCAGTGGCAGACATAGATACTGCTTGGAACCTTTGGCAGGCTCCCATAGGTGAATCACAGTGGAGGTCTCCAAGATTTTGGAGCAAGGCCCTGCCATCTTCTGCAGATAACTACTTTTGAGAGAGAGCTCTTGGCCTGTTTCTGGGTTTTTGTGGAAACTGAACATTTGATTATGGGTCATGAAGTCACCATGTGACCTGAACTGCCTATCATGAAATGGGTGCTTTCTGACCCATCTAGCAATAAAGTGGGTCATGCACAGCAGCATTCTATCATCAAATGCATGTGGCATATATGTGATCAGGCTTGAGCAGGTCCTAAAGGCACAAGTAAGTTACATAAGGAAGTGGCTCAAATGCCCATGGTCTCCACTTCTGCCACCCTGCCTTCTCTCCCCCAGCCTCTGCCAATGTCCTCATGGGGAGTTCCCTATGATCAGTTGACAGAGGAAGAGAAGACTAGGGCCTGGTTCACAAATGGTTCCGCATGATATGCAGGCACCACCTGACAGTGGACAGCTGCAGCACTATAGCCCCTTTCTAGGACATCCCTGAAGGATAGCACTGAAGGGAAATCTTCCCAGTGGGCAGAACACTAAGTAGTGTACCTGGCTGTGCACTTCGGAAGAGGTACCTTCCCCAAATGGGAATGGACCTCGCTGAGTGGTCAAAAACTGGGAAGATATTTGTATCCCATTTGAGTGCTCACTATCGGGTAACCTCAGCAGAGGAGGACTTTAATAATCAAGTGGATAGGATGACCCTTTCTGTGGACACCACTCAGCCTGTTTCCCCAGCCACCCCTGTTATCGCCCAATAGGCCCATGAAAAAAGTGGCCATGGTAGCAGGGATGGAGGTTACTCATGAGCTCACCAACATGGACTTCCACTCACCAAGGCTGACCTGGTTCTGGCCACTGCTGAGTGTCCAATTTGCCAGCAGCAGAGACTACACTGAGCCCTTGATATGGCACCATTCCTCAGCTACCTGGTGGCAGGTTGATTATATTGGACCTCTTCCATCACAGAAAGGGCAGAGGTTTGTCCTCACTGGAACAGACAGTTACTCTGGATATGGGTTTGCCTCTACTGCATGCAGGGCTTCTGCCAAGACTACCATCTGTGGACTCATGATATACCTTATCCAGTGTTATGGTATTCCACACAGCATTGCCTCTGGCCAAGGCACTCACTTTATGGCTAAAGAAGTGCAGCAATGAGCTTGTGCTCATGGAATTAACTGGTGTTATCATGTTCCCCATCATCCTGAAGCAGCTGGATTGATAGAACAGTGGAATGGTGTTTTGAAGTCACAATTATAATGCCAACTAGGTGACAATACTTAGCAGACCTGGGGAAAAGTTCTCCAGAAGGCCGTGTATGCTCTGAATTAGCATCCAATATATGGTACTGTTTCTCCCATAGCCAGGATTCATGGGTTCAGGAGTCAAGTGGTGGAAGTGGAAGTGGGACCACTCGCCATCACATCTAGTGATCCACTAGCAAAATTCTTGCTTCCTGTTCCCATGACGTTACATTCTGCTGGACTAAAGGTCTTAGTTACAGAGGGAGGAATGCTGCCACCAGGAGACACAACAACAATCCCATTAAACTAGAAGTTAAGATTGCCACCTGGACACTTTGGGCTCTTCCTACCTTTAAGTTCACAGGATAAGGGAGTTATAGTGTTGGCCATGGTGACTGACCGAGACTACTACTCCATAACGAAGGTAAGGAAGAGTATGCATGGAATACAGGAGATCCATTAGGGTGACTCAGTATTAACATGCCCTGTGATTAAGGTCAATGGGAAACTACAACAGCTCAATCCAGGCAAGACTACAAATGGTCCAGACCCTTCAGGAATAAAGGTTTGGGTCTCTCCATCAGGGAAAAAAACCAGGACCCACTGAGATGCTTGATGAAAACAAAGGGAATACAGAATGGGTTGTAGAAGGTACAGCTAAGACCACATGACTAGATGCAAAAATGGGGACTGTAATTGTCATGAGTATTTCTTCCTTCTTTCGTTAAAAACATGTTTATTCATGTATACGCTTGTACTAAGAAAATGTCTTCATTTTATTTCCTTTCTCCTTTATCATGTAACATAAGATTTATTGACTTCACATCAGCATTTAAGTATTGTTAACTTTATGTAACAATCAAGTGGATAGGATGACCTGTTCTGTGGACACCACTCAGCCTCTTTCCCTATTTGGGTTGGGGATTGGTGTGTTTCGGGTGGTACAAAGGACAGTTTTATTATGTTAGGCATAATTATGACCTATTCATTGTCTTTATTTGAAAACTATGTAAAATCTCAGGAGATTTGTATGGCTTCAAGCTGACAAGGGGTAGACCTGTGATGTTTAATATTAAGTGTAAACTTGATTGGATTGAAGGATTTAAAATACTGATCCTGGGTGTGTCTGTGAGGATGTTGCCAAAAAAGATTAACATTTAAGTCAGTGGGCTTGGGAAGGCAGATCCATCTTTAATCCAGAGGACACGGTTCTGAGATAACCACCTATTCTCAACTTTGTTCCTGACAACTTTTTTTTTTCTTAACTTTTTATGTCTAAATTTTCATATAAAATTGTAGTTAATATCATTCCTCTACAAAATTAAGTAAGGCTTTTACATTAGATTTGAATGAAGTCAGTCTTAGCTAGGATTGTATTGAAATCCCACCTATATTGCCTTTGAAAAGCTTTAACAATTGTGAATATTATGTTTACAAATTATTATCAACAAGGGAGCAGATTTTGAGCCATGTTCTAGAATTCCTGTGATAAAGTCACTATCAATAACAATGCTGAGGCTACATCTCAGGGAAAGGGACAAATAAAAAATATTTTTCAGTTCTATGGTGATAACCTTCTCAGCTTTTACATTAACTTAATGACTTAGTGGTTCCTTACTAATTAATATCTCCATTTCTCCATTAACTATTTCTACAACATTTATTTATAAACAGTCTATATAAATTTGTTTCAAAAAATAAAAAGTATATAAACTTGCTGCAGCGAACTTTTTTCTACCCCTTCCCCTGTATTATATCGGGTCAGCAGAAGCATCCAAAACAAACAAACAAAAAAAACGTTAAAAAGCACAGATGCATAAAGAAATTCTCTATTTTCACCAAAACCTATGTGCACAAATCTGTCGACATAGTTGTCCTTATGTGTTTGATTTAGTTTCATTCCAGTAAACAAATTCTCTCAGTAAAGGGACAATTTATGGCTGAAAATAGTAGCTTTACACCACTCACCTTAACCATCAATACTTCAGTCTGTGAATATTTAGGAAAGACAGTGATCTCCAAACATTTGTAGATTTAATATCAAACATGTTAACATTACTTGACCCCAAATATTAGAGTCATGTACATTATTGTTATGTAGACCCCTAACCAGTAGCATTGGAACTATCAGGAACTTGTTAGAAATATATGATCTCCAACTCCATCTCAGACCTACTAAATCACAATCTGCATTTCACAAGATCACCATTTGATTTGTAAATCATTAAAGTTTGAAAAGCATTGCTATACTTGCATCCTTAACTCAGTGGCTGATCTCTTGGTGTTTTTCTTTAGATAAACGATGCTTCTTTTGCCCTAAGAAAGGCAATGGCTTTTATCATTGCAAAATAATCTCAGTGTTTATCTGATTTCTGTGATGACAAATGATAGGCAAAGTTTCACGTGGGTGAGAGAAGTGATATGGGAAACCATTCAAGAACGCAGTGATTTTTCTTTCCTGAAAACGTGTTCCTGATCTCTTGACTGTGAATTATCAGGCACTGTATATGACTATACAATACTTAAAATGCAACTTCTTAATGATTCTTTTAAAGATTGAAATTTTTCAGAATTTACTCAAACCCTAACTTAAAACCAGTTTTCATTTTTCTGATGGAAATGTTGCATGTAGTTGTGGAAAACCAGTCGTAATAATAGAAATTTAGATCTAGAAAGTATGTTAGTCAGTCCATTCCATCTCTTGTTGCATTTTACAGGAATCGATTTGCAAAAATTTTTAGAATTCATTATTTATCCTCTATGTAAATAATGCTCTGCCACCTTCCAAAATGAATTTATTATAAAATATTACATATATAAAATACAATTGTTTAATTAGATTTATTTTAATGTATAAGGGGAATAAAATAGGTGTACCAAACACCTTAGCTGTGTTACTAAAACTGACCATTAAGTTAGAATCTTCACTTCATTAAGTTCAAGAAAAGGGAAATCAAGGTTAAAAAAAAAAGGCGGGGGGAAATAGATTACATAGCATGTTAGCATTTTTAATACCATGTGTTGAATCCCAGTTGAGGACATTAACAACCAAATAGTTCATTTTGCTTTTTAAAACCTTATATGGATGGTTAAAAAAAAAAAAAAAATCTAGCCAGGCATGGTGACGCACACGTGTAATTCCTGTAATTCCAACTACGAGGGTGGCTGAAGTGGGAGGATTGCTCAAGCCCAGCAAGTTGAGGCTGCAATGAGCCATGATTATGTCACTGCACTCCAGCCTGGGCAACAGAGAGAGATTTTGTCTCAAAAACATAAATAAATAAAAACAAATCACACATAGACGATCAGTTTCAACCAGATTTTTATCTCAAGGGTTACATTTCAACAGTAAATGAGAGATGGTTAGAATTGGCTCAGTATCATACTAATTTATTGAATTAGAATAATGCTATTTTTCTCCATAAAGTCTAATATACAAAAAAATCCCATTGGCTAAATGAATGAAAATAATAAGAGCAAAGATATAATTTAAATTCTTATGTACCCCCAAACCTAAAATGCAATAAAAAGTATATATAAAAAAAAAATAAAATTAAAAAAAAGGACAAAACAAAATACTGGGTTATTGATTTCAACTAACACCTTGACAATTGACTTTGAAGTTCAAATCTGTGGGGTGTTATGCAAAGAACAGTGAATAGATATTATCCATTTTAGTCAAAGAAGAAGAGGAAATCAGTATGTCAATGCAAAAGAGTAAACTCAGTAACTTTCAGTAGCCCTTCAGTTATTCATAGGAAAGGTATATAGTTAGAAAAAGTTTGTCTGATCTGGGAAAACGTGTATGCATGTGTGAGTGCGTGCGTGTGTGTGTGTGTGTGTGTGTGTTGAGAGATAGGAATTAGATGGAGAGACCTTCCTTGCTGTAGAATAAGGAGAAGCTGGAGCTTGCGGAATTTCCTCACTTAGAGACTTAAGGATAACTTTAGTAAGTAGATAAGCTATAATTTGTCCAGATGTCTGAAATCAGGTTTTTTTTTTTTTTTTTTTTTTTTTAAGTAAAACTCGTGAAAGATACTCCATGACAGGCAAGGACAGTTCTAAAGGAACCACACAACTGTGGAATGATTTAGCATTGGCAAATACTCTCTAAACTTTTATCTCAATCCCTTTTCTCTCAAATCTTTGCCAATAGAAGTCACTGCCCTTTGTGGGCAGAGGGCAGCCCTGTGGACAGCACACTGAGCATGCATCACCTCCCCACCATCAGCTTTATCTCCAGCCTCTCCCTGGCCTTGCTCCGATGCTCCCTTATTTCTTGGACATGCTAGACCAAGAGAAATTTCTGATCATTCTGCCCATATCTAAACTTAAAAACCCACTATGGAGATAAAATTCTCATATCTTTGGTGTCTATATTCACCAAGTTAGCTAAAGAGCTAAATAATCTACACTTTGTTTTGCAGAACACTAATAAAAGGGTATCATTTTGCAGTCTGCCTACATTTATACACTTCCACTGGAGGGAGAAAAAAGTAACTGTGCTGTAGCTTACTGAGCACTTGCAGAGGTAAGTGCTTTTCTTTCATTACCTCATTTACTGCCTCCTTAAAGCAATCTGTGAGGTATGTAGTATCATTGCCTTTAACAAAAGTGTAAACTTAGGTACAGATAGAGTAAATAACTTACCCAAGATCTTAAAATCTGTAAATGGTGGAACCCAGTTTCAAAATTTAGGTACATCTGGGCCCTAAGCCTGTGATCTTAACCTTTACACTATATAGCCTCCCATAAATAAATTTAACAAAGTTTCATTATGAATGATTTTTTATGTAAAATAGCTATTCATGAAGCTTTTCTTCCTATAAATAAGGCATCATTTCAAAATGACATGTTTGCTGGCAGCAGGCTCAGAACTTAGAAAGATATTTTAATCAGATACCACTCATCCTTACCAATAATTTGGCGTTTCTGAATACCCTTTTCCCAAAACTATATGTTTAAAATATCCTTTTTGTTCTGTCCTAATTTTTAAATGTTTTTTTTGATTTCTACTGATGTCAAAACATATATTATGATTATATATGGAAGCATCAGAAGATAATATATTTTAGAATAACCAAAGACTGAAAATTCTGAACTTTATCAGAGACTATGTATAGCAAATATTTAAGGATCTCTTTTTCTGGACTTGAAGAAAATTGGTTTCTTGTTATTAATTAAATTGGCTCTGTTGATAAAAATATGACTATCTTCACTGTTTTCTTTTATTGCTGCCCTCTTATTCCTTATTCCTCATTATTTTCATTTTTCTGTAATAATGAAATATCAATAACTTATTTATGTTATCTGCTTTGTGAAACATGAGCTGGCCTAAAATGACAACCTCCTCTTCCACATCTGCATATTCTCTCCCAGCCCTTAGTCTAAGATCATGTCAAAAAAGGGACATATTAAGCTTTTATTGGATAATGTGCTTTAACCAACTTGCTTTTATATTATTACATTTATAAATACATTTTATTATTTTACAAATTTAAGACATGGAGATGAAATCAAATCACCTCTGACAGCCACCTTCAACTTTTAGTCCCACCATCCCCATAGGTGACTGTCTCTATCACAATTTAACATATTTAATTCCCACCCTTTGTTAACACTTTCACACATACATCACAAGAATCTAGAAATATTATATAATATTGCTTTTTATATGACTATGTATTTTACACGCTGTAATACAACATCCTAGAATTTAGCTTTTTTTTTTTTTTTGGTCAAATATAGGTATGATTCGTTCTTTTAAATTGTTGTATAGTATTTCATAGAATAAAAATATTAAGATTTATTTAACCATTCCCCTATACAGAAATATGCAAGTTCTCTCCAGGACTTTATTATTACAAACATTGCTGCAACATCCTTTTTTAATGAATCCTTATATACTCTAGGATAGATATTGAGAAGTAAAATTTCTAGGTTGTGACATACATCTTAGTTGAAGAGATATTCCTGTTCTAGGAAGTTATATTAAGGTCATAAAGGCTCAGCACTAAAGTAACAACCTCTTCAATACCTAGTCAAGAGTTATATAGGAAGTCTATCAGTTTGGCAGCAGTTGTATTTTTCTGATGGAAAACACACTGCAGTGGAAATCAAAAGAATCTGAGACTAACACTTTCTGTTGCTAATTGGAAGTTCTGCAGTCTCTCCAAGTTTCTGTTTCTTTGTCAGCAGTAATTAGAAGATAGGGCTAGATTATTTCTCAGAAATGTTTAGATCTACATGATGTATTTCTGTTGTTTAAGTTATTTGTTCACTGAACAAGAACATACAAGGCATATACAAGAGTCTATAATGTTTCTGTAAGAACCTAACAAGAAACAATACCAGAAAACAAAGCAATGTATAAACAGATATTTATACAAATATATGTAGGCTGCAAAATGTGTGATTTTTTAAAAAGTACAAAAAATAAACACATTGCTTATTTAGCTTGTTTCGTTCAAATAAAGAAGCTGCTTGGTACACTTTCTCTGCAAACACTATATACTGAAGTGAAGTTATTGCTTCCTCCTACCACTCCACCAAGGTGGAGGCAGGGGGAAATTTGTTATAACGGGTGCTTAATGTATTTTCTGTGGCCCTAAAGCTGTAATTTCCTGGAAATGCTGTGTCCAGTACTGAGAAAGTTGATTCTCATGTTCTCCAGATTCCTAGTTTCCCAAATTCTGTTTCAAGACCCATCTGCTGCATTGTCTGCCTAAATATAAGCCCTTTCCTCTGCTATGTCATCAATTATAAGGAGTACACACACATGCTGAATAAAGAAGGAGTCAGCAGAGGAGAAGTACAGGGAAAGGATTTTCTCAAAAAGAGACTTTGGTGAATATAAATATTCAGTGAAGACTGGAAAGAAAAATATAACCATTTTTATCCAGGTTTTTCAAGATTTCTCCCCTTTAGCACTGAGCCCATACATTCTCTTCATTTATTTCAGCTCTCTTTGAAGTTGTAGGAGCATGAAAGGCAAAAGGACTACATGAGGACAAAAACATGACTCAAAATACAGACAACATAATTTGTAACATGGAATTATCAGTCAGCTGAAAGGACAGATAGGAATAAATTATAGAAAATATAGTTATATTAAAATGAGAAAAATCACATGATGGTATCAAGACTGCATTTAACAATCACAACACAAATAATGAAAAACCTAACCAGGACAGAACCATAAGTAAGTTTGACAATGCCATCGTTGGTTAAACAGATCACAGTTTACTTTCAATTTAGACAGTGTCTAAGTGCACAAAGTGGAAACTTGAAGCACTCTCTGAGTAGGTGATTTTAAAGCAAGATTTCACAAAACATATCAATTGTATCAACTTGGTTAAGTTTAATTCAATTCTGGAAATGTTTATTATGCACCAGGCACTCTGTTACCTGCTAGACACATAAACATGGCAAAACCTAATCACTATCAAAATGATGTTGCCTTCCACCAGAAGTACGTCTAAGTTCTCAAATCTCAAAAACAAATTAATTTTAGAATGTGTCATCTTTAAACAAAAGAAAAGCCTAAGAGAGAGAAAGAGAAAAGTTATACATACATTTAACAAGAACTCAGCATAATTAACATAATATGTAAGTAATAACAGCTCCAAACTTTAGGAATAGCTGTTCTGGATAATTCAAGAAAATATATTTTGCACATTTTTAAAAATTTTGTAACCACATGCTTGGGGGAAGCAGGATAGTGGCATGGAAAGAACATTTAACCAGAAGTAAAGAAATTAGGTTTTAACTATTGGTTTTTCAATAATTCGCAGTGTTCACTTACATAATTAATTTTACTTTTATAGACTTAACGTTTCTTTAGCTTTAGACTGTTGGATTTAATACTCATTAAAGACCAAAAAGAAAACTATAACAATCTTTTAACCATGCTTTTAAGATTCCTCTCCTTTAGCACAGAGCTTTGTGGAGTCTGTGACCTTGTGGGGTCTCTATTCCAGTAAGAGAGAAAAGAAATTAAAATTATCTCTGGTCCCTTCCACCTTTAGCCCAGCAACTAAGTCAACTGTTAGAAAAGTAGCCGGAAAGGTTAGTCCAAACAGGCCAAGTGAAGTTGAAAGATGTTCAATTATTCAGTAGACCATCTGCTGCTCTTTGTATCCCTTACCTCATTGTACAGGAGACTCCTGCATTGATCATAAAGACACAGGGCAGACAAGTCTCAAAACTGGGGCTTAGCACAGGATGGTTCTTGGCTTTGCTAAGGAAAACATTCAAGGGTGAGCTGGTGGTGTCGGACAGCAACTTTTATTGAAGCGGCAGCATACAGCAGTAGCAGAGGTGATGTTTCTTGGAGAGCAGGATTACCCTATAATGCAGTGTGCCCAGAAGAGCAGCTCAGAGGCAGTTCTGTAGCCCTATTTATACCCATTTTAATTACATGCAAATTAAGGGACAGATTATGCAGAAATTTCTAGAAAAAGAGTGGGAATTTTCAGGCTGTTGGGTTATTGACATGGAAAGGAGCAGTAACTTATGGATGTTGCCATGGCAATGATAATCTGATATGGCACACTGGTTGGCTTGTCTTATGGAGAGGTGTTTCTGCCCTATTCCTGTTTTAGCTAGTCCCCATTGTGTTCCAGTGTCTGAGCCCCTCCACAGTTGCATCCCAGCTCCTATTTCAATAAGACTTTGTGAGTACAGTATTTAATAAATTTGATATTTTGGGATAACAGTAAATTAATCAGATAATTCATACTTAGTTTCAATTTTCCATTTCAAGATTCTTTCTTAATAAATTGAAGCCACTTTTCTAAGCAGAAAAAATGGTAAATATAATTTAATTTTTATTTGGTTCTGTTCATTAAAACTGTATTTAAGTCCACATGACATAAAAGTTAATAATCTCTGAGATCTATTTCTTTACTTAATTTTTGCATGCTTCTTATAAATGTGGAATGTAGTGGAAAAGAATTCCACTAGATAGTCACCCCACTAGATAGTCATTTTATCACAGGCCTCTAACTTGCTGCTATAATATTTATTTAATGAATTCATTCGCACAAATCAAAACACCTCATTGAAATTCTATTCATGGCTTGCTTAATTTAGGATTATCATTTCCAGCTGATATTTCCCTTTTTATTGACATTTAATCTCCGATTTGTAGATGTAAATTTGAACTTATTCATTTGCTGTTACCATGAGATAAGAAAAAATCATCCTTATTTGGTGAAATATGCAGTAATAAGGTAGAGATACTTTACTGAAATCTTGTACATGCTCAATAATTTAACCATTTTTACATTCTCCTCTTTTCTCATACATTTTCTTTCTGATTAGACTGGGCGTGTTTTAATTAGTTTTTTCACACTGTCGACCTTTGAATAGCCATTTCCCTCACTCACAATCATTAATGATATGTAATCTCTCACAGGTAAAAGCAAATTAATTCAGCTACCAGAAAAATACCAGAGAAATAAATAGATAAGACCTTCCCTCATTCTTCTATGACTTCCCACGTTAGACTCTCCCACACTGCAAAGACACTAACTACTAAATCTCCAGTTCATCATCCAAGTGAAACTACAAAAAGGGGCATAGCCCAGCATAAAAAAGTAAGTCTTACAAGCCTAACAGTTGGCCTCTTTGCTCTATTCTCACTAGTCTCAGAGGTCTCTAGGGAACTGCTTACTTCTCAAGTCAAGAAGCAATCATTTAAGTCAATGAAAATGAATAAACCCATCTAGAATGGGTTATCATTATTACTGTAGATATTAATACCATCATTATGATTAATGGTGTTTATTAGAGGTGATATTTGTGTCAAGAAGATAACTGAAAAGACAGACTAGACTTAACACTACAAAATGTATATGTGTGTGTTCAGTGTGAGGGAATTTTCTTAAAGTAAACAGTGGGAAGGGGTGTGGTAGCATTCTAAAGTAATAGCAGCAAAAAATTAATGGAACAGCCTGGTTAGCAAAGAAGAATCCTAAAGAGATATTTCAGAGATTCATTTGTTAATAATTGTATTTTGCAAGATTAATTTTAGGTCTCACCTTTAATATGTGTCTTATTGGCATGTAACCCATGTCATTACTAGCAAAAAATTCTCAATTCTGGGAACAACTTAAATTGCTATTAAGAATGTGTAAGTCTTTCCACAGAAATGCTTGGGCATGCCTGTCTCACCATTTGCTGCCTGCGTAATGTAGAAGATATTAAGATTTCTGTTTAAGGCTAGTAATAAAATGTTTCTGAAATACATTTTGCAAACAGAATTATTAAATGCTCTATTGTTTCATTCAAAATAATCCTCACTAATGTTTAGTTTGTTTGATCTCAACAGTATATTATGCAATGAAATCAAAACATCAACCCACATAATCAACCTATTTAAGATAAATAGAAAAAAGGAAAAGAAAGAAAACACTTGGGATAGAAATGTTTTTTCTATCTTGATTGTTAAGACTGTTTTATATCTGATATTAGTATTTCTTCATATGTACAAGTATTAATTCAGAAGATGATTATAAAAGCAGGAAAATAAGATACAACTTGCATAGCCAAAGACAACAAAATGCAAGAATAATGTGACCATATTCTAGTCTTTCATTCAGTAACTATTTCCTTAGTAATTACTAGGTCTTGGGATACATAAGAGAACAAAAAAGACAAAATCCATGACCTTGCAGAGCCTCTATTACAGTCTGTACTTAAACGTGTTTATATGTAAACAGTTCCTGCCCATCAGTTCCTTTATCACAATCAGAACAAAGGAAATGCACTTTCTATCAACACCTCCCATAGCTACAAAGAAGGTAGCTACTGTCATAAGAACATAGGAT
This sequence comes from Alouatta palliata, assembly GCA_004027835.1. Lineage (NCBI taxonomy): Eukaryota > Metazoa > Chordata > Mammalia > Primates > Atelidae > Alouatta > Alouatta palliata. The sequence goes on along the minus strand of PVKV010009574.1, from coordinate 67,652 downwards.
AGAAAAGATAACTGGTTACATATCTATATGTCTAGCTGCCTCCAGAGATAATACCATTTCTAGCTCAACCTCTTTGGAGGATATAGTTATAATACAAACATTAGTACAAATGGCTTTTGAGAAAAATAAAATACAGACTTTGTATTCAGAACTGCTTAATGTAACATTCTGGAATACAAAACATTTTGGCCTTTGGAGTCATTCCTAATCATTGTCATCTGGATGAATGCCACGAGCCAACAACTGGATGCGTGGTTAAACAGTAACCACATCTCCTATTGCTTCCTTACATTCTTTCATTTGCTTTTTTGCTGGCAAACAGGAGAAACTAAGGGAACTCCAGTGGTGTGACTAAGTTTTGCTTGGTGAAGAAGAGCTGCTAAATTCTGAGACATACCAATCCTGCTTCAGAATGACCTGGATGATTTTAGGACTTTAACTTCTTTCTATTAGGATGTTACCATGTTAGTTACATAAAGATGACAAAAAATAAGCAACTACAAAGTCCTCATCTATCATCAAGAAGTACAAATGTTTCTAAAGCAACTGCTATGTACATCACATGCTATATGGCTCATAGTGGTAAAAGACCATCTCTGTTGTATAAATTTGTAAGAGAAGATAAACACTCAAAAAAATTAAAATGATGTCATACCCCACACCTACACTCACTAGTCACCTTCCATTCAGACTACACTTGCCCACAGAGATAGAAAGCTCAAAGAAAAAAAAAAAAAAACTTCATATTTGTAATGGATGGAAAGATAGCAATAACCTCATAGCTCAATCATGGCTCAATCAATGAATGTTTACTCAATAGTCAGAGACATCTGGCACAATTAAAGATTTGCAATGGCCCCTGCCCACAAAGGAGATTAAGATATAATAAGGAAGAAAAACAGAAAAAAAATACAATCAATGCAAATGCACCTCGGTAAATCACAGAATTAAAAGAACAAAGCAGGTTAAAAGGAGGATTATGTTTGTGTAAGAGAAAATAAATTCATTTTAAACCTTTAATCTTGATCCTTGAAATTTTAAGAATTTTGGTAATTGTTTCCCAGCATTTATACAGGAAGTTATTTAAATTAAATTAGTCTTGCTATTTTTCATTCCAAATCTATTTAAGTCCTTTGTGAGGCTTTCTGACCAAGTAATTTGTATTACTTTTTATTTTCTTTTTGGCTTTTCATGCTTAACAATGCCTAATTTTAATAATAACTAACAATCATAGGTCAAGACGGAAAAGAAAATCTTACATCGTAAAAGGAATGTTATAACAAAAACAACTTTGAGATGACTGATAATGGAGGAGGAAATTCTCTGTATTGAAATCAGCATTCCCCCAGAGATCTTACATTTCAATACCAAGAAATTGCTTCAGACCTGAAACATCTATTCTGTCCTCTATGTAGAAAAATGATGATGGTATTATAATGGTTAAATTCTTCCAAATTACAGTGTGACGCAGTAGTTAACTTTTTATTTCCACGAAATTACTAAAGCTATGTGAAGAGTGAGTTGATACCCCTCCTGTGCAATAACTAAAGTTCCTTGGCTCTGGTGAGACTCGAGGTATAGCTCCAGCCTGTGACTAATGGAAGATCCTGGGTATTTGGCAGGCTACAGTCTGTAATGTAGTAATCGGCCCCATCCACCTAGTGGTAGGCAAGACAAGAATTGATGATAACGACTCTTTCCTCATCAGCTATGACTCACATGTTTTCCACAGTGTGTAAAAGAAGCAGATTGACCACAAGTTGTGTCAGACAAGATATTCAGTGCTATTTGGTAAAAACAAACAACACTTACTGTTTCATTTATCCATTAACATTTCATTTTGGAAGCTCACTGAAACAGATTCAATCTTTTTTAAAAATGGCAGGATGGTGGGGGGAAGGTGGTATGCTGGGAACTAAGAAAATACAAGACAAAGTAGTACATTTTCTGCTGCTTGTAGTGTATAGTGCATATAGATATGATACAGGACAATACTAGTCCCCAAGTTGTAGCAGCCTGAAAAGCCTGGTGCTCAGGGAATCTTTACAATCTGAGGTGGGGCAAACCCTGCACAGGCAAATAATTCACTTTAATATCATGCTAAGGAAAAGCCAGCTAATCTTTACAGAAGAAGAAGAGAATGATAAAAAGCATAACGTAGGTGAAATGTATTTTAATAATTCACTACTGAATAACATACTAATGGCAATAAGCTTAGCAATTACCTTTATTTAATAGAATAGATGAAAACAAATAACATAATTAGATGCCAGTGTCATTTTCCACAGCTCCCAGTTTCCCATCAAAATCAACGAAGTCCTAATTTCTAGAGCTTTGTTTTCTGTAATTTATAATTTAAGATAGTAGAAAATGTTTGCCTGCTTAGACTCCATGTGAAACATTTCTGACTAAAGAAGTATCCTTAAGCAAATATGTTTGAATTTGACTACATTCACATAGAACTTACTATTTGTTTTTTGAAGACAGAAAAATTTTAAATGCTTTTATATATCGAGCTAGCAACACAGGTCAAATATAAAAATAGTGATTAAAGAACTTCAGTATAAATTCACTGACATTTTTTACTTTAAAAATTAAAATGAGAGGTATTAATTCTACTGAATAGAAAGCACTTTAAGATCTATTTTTAATAATCTCATAATAAGGCTAACTACAATATTTGTCTGTGTACAATGTCTTATTTGCACTTTAATCTCTCTGAATACAATAAGAAGCAACTAGTTGTGTTTAAGTGAGGTTTGTTAAGCACATTGTGTTAAGGTGCAAATAAGATTTATTTATGTGTCTACTTGTGTGACAGTAATTCAGATTTTTCCAAGCTGAACCTGAAGAGGTTGCTGCTTTATTTGCAGTAATAATATTCTTTATTTGCAACCTGATCTTGATACATGGGGCCTAGAGAGAATACTAGAGGGTAATTTTCATTTTGTTGTGTAGTATTTTTCATTAGGAACTGATACATCTCAAATTTTAAAATTTTAATGAATCATAAAATATGTGATATTTAAAAAAATAGTACTTTGCTTTTTTACTATTGATTAAGGAGCCATAAATATGGGTAAGACACAAATTCCTGCTCTGGAAAAAGCTATAATGTAGTACAGAAAATTAAAATTATATGTTCTTGTAACAGAAAGGATGTGGCACAAAAATATCCTAGGAGTTCAAACAAGAGAAAAGCCCCTAAGAATTTGATGCACCAGAGATCTTTACAGTGGGATGAAGACAGGTTAGGGCACATGGAATAGAGGAAGAAAGGGAGGATATTCCATGCACAGCAAACACAAATGCAAACATATGAAGATGGAAAGGCATGTGTTGTGTCAGGGCATTAGTGAAAAGTCCAGTTTTATTAGAATGTAAGAAGACTATAAGGAAGTCATTGGAAATAAACGGGAAAGTAGGCGGTAGGTAAATTATGGCAGCCTTGAATTTCTGACTAGATTCTGGTCATGAGAAGCCATAAAAAGGGTTTGAGCAGGGGAAGTGTATTAGTCCATTCTCAAGCTGTTGATAAAGACATGCCCAAGACTGGGTAATTTATAAAGGAAAGAAGTTCAGCTGACTCACAGTTCAGCATGACTAGGGAGGCCTCAGGAAACTTGTAATCATGGCAGAATGAAAAGCAAACATATTCTTCTTTACATGGTGGCAGGAAGGAAAAAAAGTAGCAAAAGAGGAGAAAGCCTCTTATGAAATCATTGGATCTTGTGAAGACTCACTATCATGAGAACAGCAGCATGAGAGTAACTGCCCCTATGATTCATTTACCTTCCACCAGGTCCCTCCCATGACACATAGAGATTATGGGACTACAATTCAAGATGAGATTTGGGTGGGAACACAGCCAAGTCATATCAGGAAGTGATATAATTAGGTCTGGATATCAAGAATAACATCATTAACCATGAACAATGTGAAAGAGGCTCCATGGGCCCAAGCAAGGAGTAACAGAGACCAAGATTAGGGTAGTGACTGTGGAAATGGGAAGGAAAGAAGGATGGCTTAGACAAAGAGAACCTGCACAACTAGGCAAATAATTTAAGACAGGAAATTGAAAAGATAAAAGAACAGTTTGGCATCTAGATGACTAGTTATTTAGTGTTATAATTCATCACAATAGATAAGTCCAGAGGAAAATTACTTTTGCACGGGAAATTGATGAGCTCCATTTCGAACAAGAAAAATTCAAAATACTAGAAAGATAGCGAGAGGGTAAGATTAAAAAAAACTATATCACCCTTTTGTTCATGTAAGATGATGTTGAAGCATCAACATGATGCTAACTTATTTTCCAAATCCTATGAAAGCGTTTTGGTTGAACCCTGATTTAATTTTTAGCTATGGTTCCCAGCCTCATTTTACCCACATTTAAAGTAGAATCCATCTTTCTGGACATTTCTATTTGTATTTCCTTCTAATTTAAACAGTATTTGTAAATTTCTCATCATCAGAGTTCTCCTCTCTTTTAACACTGTCCTGTAATAATTCCTGTCCACTGAGTTTTACCCCTTTATCTTAAATTTTACAGAAAAATTCCTCTAACTATGCTTTTGTCTGTTTATCTCCAGTTAATGTGTTCTAAATAAATGTATTTCTTCCCCATACAAATTGAGATGAAACCATTCCATTTTCCCTCAGTGCTGGTTTCTGCATTTCTTTTTCTCTCTCTTTTTTTTTCATTGACATTGAAAACAAATTGGTACTATTTTTTCAAGATTAATTTGGACTTTGATTTGACAAACTCGAAAATTTGGCATCTTTATCTCAAATGCTCATCAAATCTGTTTGAAAAACAGTGTAACGAATTACTATAAACTCCTAAGAAAAAATATACAAACAAAATGAATCCAAATTCAAAGTTCATAAATTGCTTTTTCTTTGCATTTCTCCAACCCTGCTTCCCTCATCCCAGGAAAAATTATTCCACATACATTTTTTTAACTTTAATATAGGTCAGCATTTCATCTCATGTTATTCTCTAGAATTTCTCATTGGAATTGACATATGATACTATGTGGCTAAATGCCCAAATCAAACCATGAGTGGCCTCAACATTTATATACCCACAGCATTTTTTATATAGTCCCATATATAATGCTATAGTATAATTATTGTTTGTCTTTCCAGTATATTGTAAGCTCTTAAAGAGAGAGACCACATCTTAATTCTGTGCATCATATCTGGCACAGTGCCTGTAAATGCTCCAATGTTTAATGAACTAATATATGAAGAAATGTATGAATACTAGAGATAGACCTCATGGCTGTCTAGGGATATTTTAGATAAACCATATTAAAATGTAATATGTATTTCCTTTATTTTCTCTCCTTCTGATAGTTTTCAATTTGTTTAATGACACACAAAGCCAAACAAGTTTAATTAATTTAAAAATACATGAGATAATATACATATGCCTAACAAAATCAAGATGTGCTGTGTTAAATTTTTCTTTCTAAAGTTAACTTTATTGATGTATAATTATACAAAATAAAATATATATTTTAAGTATAAGGTTTAATGAGTTTTGACAAATTTAAAGAACCATGTAATTATCACCACTATCAAGTTATAGGACATTTCCATAATCTCAAAAGGTTTCTTTTTACTTCTTCCCTCACTACCGTCCCTGGTTCCAGGCAATAACTGGTCTTCTTTTATCACTGTTGATTAGATTTGACTTTCCTAGAGTTTTATATAAATGAAACTGTGTAGTGTGTACTCTTGTGTGTCTGGCTTCTTGCACTTACAGTAATGCTTTTAAGATCCATCCATGTTGTTGTCTGTATTAGTAGCTTTTTTTTTTTTTTTTAATTTCAGTAGTTTTAGGGGTACAGGTGGTTTTTGATTATATGGATAAGTCCTTTAATCATAATTTCTGAGACCATCATAGTCATAATTTCTACACCTGTTACCCAAGCAGTACACTGTACTCAATATATAGTCTTTTCCCGCCACAACTATTCACTCTGAGTCCATGAAGTCCATTATAGCACTCATACGCTTTTTCAACCTCATAGCTTAGCTCCCACTTATAAGTGAGAATATACAATATTTGGTATCCCATTCCAGCATTACTTCACTTAGAATAATGGCCTCTCATTTCATCCAAGTTGCTGCAAAATTCATTATTTCATTCCTTATTTTATGGCTGAGTAGTATTCCATGGGGGTAAATATATCACAGTTTCTTTATCACCCATTTGTCAATGGGCACTTATGTTGGTTTAATATCTTTGCAATTGCAAATTGTGCTGCTTTAAACATGAGTGTGCATGTGGGTTTTTTTTTTTTTTTTTCCATATAATGACTTATTTTCCTTTGAGTAGATATCCAGTAGTAGAACTGCTGGATCTCTGTGTATCTACCACATATTGCTGCATGGTAGTTCTACTTTTAGTTATTTAGGGAATCTCCATACTGGTTGTACTAATTTACATTCCCACCAGCAGTATAAAAGTGTTTCCTTTTCACCACATCCATGAACATCTATTATTTTTGGACTTTTTAATTATGGCTATTCCTTGCAGGAGTAAGGTAATATCTTATTGTGGTTTTAATTTACATTTCCCTGATGATTAGCAATGGTGAGCATTTTTTCATGTTTGTTTACTGTTTGTGTATCTTCTTTTGAGAAATGTCTACTCATGTCCTTTGCCCACTTTCTGATGGGGTTGTTTGTTTTTTTCTTGCTGATTTGTTTGAGTTCCTTGTAGATTTTCGATACTAGCTCTTTGTCAGATGCATAGTTTGTGAATATTTTCTCCTACTCTGTGGGTTGTCTGTTACTCTGCTGATTATTTATTTTGCTGGGCAGAAGCTTTTTAGTTTAACTAGGTTCCATTTATTTGTTTTCACTTTGTTGCATTTGTTTTGGGGATATTAGTCATTAACTCTTTGCCTAAGCCGATGTTCAGAGGAGTTTTTCTGATGTTATCTTCTAGAATTTTTATCGTTTTTGGTTTTAGATTTAAATCTTTGATTGATCTTGAGTTGATTTTTTTATAAGGTGACAGATGAGGATCCAGTTTCATTCTTTCACATGTAGCTTGTCAGTTTTCTCAGCACCATCCATTGAATATGGTGCCCTTTGCCCAATTTATGTTTTTGTACGCTTTGTCGAAGATCAGTTAGCTTTGAGTATCTGGCTTTACTTTTGGGCTTTCTGTTCTGTTCCATTGATCTATGTACCTATTTTTATACCAGTGCCATGTTGTTTTGCTAGTTATAGCCTTGTAGCATAATTTAAAGTTCGACAATGTAATGCTTTCAGATTTGTTCTTTTTGCTTAGCATTGCTTTGGCTATATGAAATCTAAGATTGTTTTTTCTAGTTCTGTGGAGAATGATGATGACATTTTTATGGGAATTGTGCTGAATCTGTAGATTGCTTTGGTCATTTTGGTCATTTTCACAACATTGATTCTTCGCATCCATGAGCATGGGATGTTTTTCCATTTGTTTGTGTTATCTATGATTTCTTTCAGCACTGTAGGTGATCTTTCACCTACTTGGTTAAGTATATTCCTAGGATTTTTGTTTTTATTTTTATTTTTTCAGCTGTTATAAAAGGGATTGAGCCGGGCGCGGTGGCTCACGCCTGTAATCCCAGCACTTTGGGAGGCTGAGACGGGTGGATTACGAGGTCAAGAGATCGAGACCATCCTGGTCAACATGGTGAAACCCTGTCTCTACTAAAAATAAAAAAATTAGCTGGGCATGGTGGCACGTGCCTGTAGTCCCAGCTGCTCGGGAGGCTGAGGCAGGAGAATTGCTTGAACCCAGGAGGCGGAGATTGCGGTGAGCCGAGATCACGCCATTGCACTCCAGCCTGGGTAACAAGAGCAAAACTCCGTCTCAAAAAAAAAAACAGGGATTGAGTTCTTGATTTGATTTTTCAGCTGGTTTGTTGCTGGTGTACAGCAGTGCTACTGATTTGTGTACATTAATTTTGTAACTTGAGACTTTACTGAGTTTGTTTATCAAATTTCTGAGCTTTTTGGATGAGTTGTTAAAGTTTTTTAGGTATGTGATCATATAATGGGTAAACAGAGACAATTTACTTCCTGTTTTCCAGTTTGGATGCCCTTTATTTACTTCTCTTGTCTGATTGTTCTGGCTAGGACTTCCAGTACTATGTTGCATAGAAGTGGTGAAAGTGTACATCCTTGTCTTGTTCCAGTTCTCAGGAGAAATCCTTTCAACTTTTCCCCAATCAATATGCTACTGGCTGTGAATCTGTCATATGATACTTTTATTACTTTGAGGTAAGTCCTTTATATGCCTATTTGTCTGAGGGTTTTTATCATAAAGGGATGCTGCATGTTGTCAAATGCTTTTCTTGCATCTATTGAGATAATAATTTTGTTTTGTTTTTAATTCTGTTTATGTGATGTATCAGATTTATTGACTTGCATATGTTGAATCATCCCTGCATCCCTGAGATAAAACACACTTGATCATGATGTATGATCTTTTTTGTGTGTGTTGTTGTTTTTGAGACACAGTCTCACGCTGTTACTTAGGCTGGAGGACAGTGGCACAATCTCAGCTTACTGCAACCTCTTCTTCATAGGCTCAAGCAATCCTTCCACCTCAGCCTCCTGAGTTGCTGGGAGTACATATGTGTACTACCATGCCCAGCTAATTTTTGTATTTTTTGTAGAGATGGGGTCTTTCCATGTTGTCCAGGCTGGTCTTTACCTTCTGGACTTAAATAATCGATTTGCCTTGGCCTCCCAAAGTGCTAAGATTATAGGCATGAGGCTGAGCATGGTGGCTCAAGCCTGTAATCCCAGCTCATTGGGAGGCTGAGGCAGGTGGATCAGAGGTCAGGAGTTCAAGACCAGCCTGACCAACATGGTGAAATCCCATCTCTACTAAAAACAAACAAACAAACAAACAAACAAAAAAACCCCACAAAAATTAGCCAGGTGTGGTGGTATGCACCTGTAATCCCAGATACTCAGGAGGCTGAGGCAGGAGAATTGCTTGAACCTGGGAGGTGCAAGTTGCAGTGAGCCGAGATCATGCCACTGCACTCCATCCTGGGTGACAGCGTGAGACTCTGTCTCAAAAAAAAAAGAAGAAAAAAAAAGAAGAAAAAAAAGAGATTACAGGCATGAGCCACTGTACCCAGCCAATCATGCTGTATTACCATTTTGATGTGCTTTTGGATTCAGTTAGCTAGTATTTTGTTGAGGATTTTGCATCTATGTTCATCAGAGATATTGGTAAGTAGTTTTCTTTTATTCTTGTGTCCTTTCCTAGTTTTAGTATTAGCTTTATACTGGCTTCAGAATAATTTAGGGAGGATTCCCTTTTTCATTATTTTTTGGAACAGTTTCTGTAGAATTGATACCAATTCTTTGAATGTCTGGTAGAATTCAGCTGTGAATCCATCTGGTCCCGAAATTTTTTGTGTTGGCAATTTCTTCATTACTGATTTAATTTTGCAGCTTGTTATTGGTCTGTTCAGAGTTTCTATTTCTTTCTGATTTAATCTAGGAGAATTACATGTTTCCAGGAATTTATTCATTTCCTCTAGATTTTCTAGTTTGTGTGCATAACGATGTTTCAAGTAGCCTTGAATGATATTTTGGATTTCTGTGGTATCAGTTGTAATATCTGCAATTTCATTTCTAATTCAGCTTATTTGGATGTTCTCTCTTCTTTTCTTGGTTAATCTCACTAGTAGTTTATCAATTTTGTTTATCTTTTCAAATAACCAGCTTTTTGTTTCATTTATATTTTTTATTTTTTCTTGTTTCAATTTCATTTAGTTCTGCTCTGATCTTTTTTTTTTTTTTTTTTCTTTTCTTTTCTTCTGCTACATTTGGGTTTGCTTTGTTATTATTTCTCTAGTTCCTTGAAGTGTGACATTAGGCTGTCTATTTTTGCTCTTTCAGACTTTTTAATGTAGGCATTTAATGCCATGAACTTTCCTCTTCATACTGCTTTTGCTGTATCCCAGAAGTTTTGATAAGCTGTGTCACTTTTATCATTTATTTCCAATAATTTTCTATTTCTATCTTGACTTTATTATCTGCCCCAAAATTATTCAAGTGTAGACTATTTAATTTCTATGTATTTGTATAGTTTTGAGGGTGGGTTCCTTTTAGATCTAGTAGTAATTATTTTATAAATCTTGGAGCTCCTGTGTTAGGTGCATACAAATTTAGGATTGTAATATCTTCTTGCTGAACTAATCATTTTATCACTATATAATGTCCTTCTTTGTCTTTTTTTTTTTTAATTGTATTGTTTTAAAGTCTGTTTTGTCTGATGTAAGAATAGTGACTCCTGCTTGCTTTCAGTTTCCATTTGCGGGGAATACTCCACCTCTTTACCTTGAGTTTATGTGAGTCTTTATGTGTTAGGTAAGCCTCTTGAAGACAGTAAATATTTGGTTAGTGGTTTCTTTAAATCCATTCTGCCATTCTGTATCTTTTTAAGTGAAGCATTTAGGCTATTTACATTCAACATTAATATTAAGATGTGAATTACTGTTCTATTCATCATATCAATTTTCTCTATTTTTCTTTATTATTATGTTAATATTTTATAGGCTCTGTGAAATTTATGCTTTAAGGAGGTTCCATGTTGATATAGATCAAGGTTTGTTTCAAGATATGGAACTCCAGTTAGCATTTCTTATAGCGCTGGTTTGGTAGTGGCAAATTCCTTCAGCATTTGTTTGTTTGAAAAAGAACTTATATCTCCACTTATGAAGCTTAATTTTACCGAATACAAAATTCTTGGCTGACAATTATTTTGTTTAAGGAGGGTAAAGATAGGACCTCAATCCATTCTGGCTTGTAATATTTCTGCTGAGAAAGCTGTTAGTCTGATAGGTTTTCTTTTATAGGTTACCTGATGCTTTGGTCTCACAGCTCTTAAAATTATTTTATTCATGTTGACTTTAGATAGCCTAATGGCTATGTGCTTTGGTGATGATCTTTTTGCAATGGAATTTCCCTGGAGTCTGAGCTTCTTATATTTGGATATCTATATCTCTAGCAAGGCCAGGGAAGTTTTCCTCAATTATTCCTTAAAATAAGTTCTTCAAACTCTTAGACTTCTCTCTCAGTAATACCAGTTATTCTTAGGTCTGGCCATTTTACATAATCCCATATTTCTTGGAGATTTTGATAAGTTCTTTTGATTCTTTTTTCTTTATCTTTGTCTGATTAGGTTAATTGAAAATCCTTGTCTTCAAGCTCTGAAATGATTTCTTCTACTTGTTCTTGTCTATTATTGAGACTTTTCACTACATTTTGTATTTCCCTAAGTATGTCTTTTATTTCCAGAAGTTCTGATTGGTTTTTCTTTATGATATCTAGCTCTCTAGAATTTTTTTTGTTCATATCTGAATTAAAAAATTCTTTACATTGCTTTTCACCTTTCTCTGGTATTTCCCAGAGTAGCTTAATAATTAACCTTCTGACTTCTTTATCTGGTATTTCAAAGACTTCACCTTGGTTTGCTGGGGAGCTAGTTTGATCTCTTGGGGGTGTTATAGAACTCTGTTTTATCATATTACCAGAATTACTTTTCTCGTTCCTTCTCATTTGGATAGACTTTTCTTCAAATTGTTCTTGAATTTGTTTTTATTTGGCTGTGTTTTAAATTTAATTTCTTTTTTCCCCTAAGAATCTGACTTTAATGTTTACAGTTTATTATAGCCTAATTTAATTCTTGGTGCTTTTAGCAGGAAAGATTCTGTATGACTTTCCTTAGTTATAGACAGACTTTGTGCACTGGCTTTCCCAGATGCTTGTTGTAGTAGTTATGTACTTGGTATGTGGGTAAGTTCACTGTATCATATGGGGTTATTTTTCTCCAGTGTTTTATTTACTGAGTTGATAATCCAGGCTTCAGGTCAGTAGGGGAAGTATCCCTAGGTAGGCACTGGTTGTAGCTAAAGCAGATGGGTAGATGTAATACCCAATGGTGGTCAGACATCTCAGCCTTGATTAAGGTAGCTGGGAAGCCCTCAGTTAGGTGTACTGAGGTTTTATCAGGTAGAAGGGTGGGAGTACCTCAGCTATCCTGCCAGGCCAGTAGGGAAGTCATCCACTTCCCAGTCTTATTTCTATCCCAGTGTTCTGGTTATTCAGGTTGGACAGACTATTTTTTTTTTTTTATCTGTAAGAATGTTGGTATTCTATGTAAAGAGGAGTTGTGACTCTGCCTCTCATGAAAGCCTGACCTGGAGAGTGCTCTTCCCGTGGGGATGCAATCACCATGAATTGTTCTAGGAAAGCTGTGTATAGGTGCAACCATGCTGCATTCCTGTGGGAGAAGCCCCAGCTGTGTCTGCAATGGTGTACTAGGCGGAACAAGGATACCATCTCCAAGATCCTTAACAATGGGAGAAGCTGCCTCCCTGTTGGGATAGAGGTGCAGAGCAGCACTGCATTTGTGTCTCTGCTGTAAGAAACTTTCTATTAGTGGAAAGATCTAGGACTCAAGACCTGTCATTCAGATTCTTCTGTCCCACGGGTATTCCCTTGATGTGATGCTCTCTCCCTTCCCCTAAGAATGGGAATTCCTGAGAGCCAGACTACCGTAATTGTTACTGCTCTTTTGGGTCTAACCACCTAGTAGAGTTACCAGACTGAGGAATGTCTGCAAGAGATCCAGTGACGTGACCTGTCTTCAAGTCTCCCAGCAGTGGATACCAGCACCAGTTTTGACGAAGGTGATAGGGGAGTGACGTAGATTTGGTGAAATTCCTTGGTTGATAGGCTTAGTGTGCTGGCTTTCTCAAATGCTGGTTATAATTATTGTGAACTTGTCATGTGGATCCACTCAGGATCTTTGGTTAACCAGGGTGTTGTACACAGTGGTGATGAGTACGGCTGAGGTCATGCAGCCGTTTTTTTTCCATTCTGGACACAGTATTATTCTACCTAGAGGTGCTGTAATGGACTGTTGTGGTTGGCCTCCAGCCAACAGGTGGCACTTGCAAAACAGCACCAGCTGTGGTAGTAGCAGTGGGATTTGAGTTTGCCCTAAGTTACCTAGGGGACATATTCTGGTTTCTCAAGCAATGGGTGGAGGTATAAAGCTCCTAAACATTTACGTCCTTTATGTTAAGCTATCAGAGTGGGTGGAGGGGCACAACCAGTTAGGGTAGGGTTAGGCGGGTTTGTGCTCTGACTCTCCGTGGGCGGGGATAGCCACAGGCCCTGTGAGGGTCAAGGAGAGGTTTTCAGGCTACTGGGATAATGTTCTAGAGGGAAGTATAACTGCCTTTGCTGCACAGAAGAGTTTTCAAAGGGAGTAGAGAGTATCAGGCAGCAGTAAGCCTCACCCAGCTCCCAAGCAATTGGTGAGGCCAATCTCATTCCACTAACAGCACTGGGTTTAGATCCAGGCAGTCTGCCCACAGAACTCAGACCTACCTGAGGCCATATGCTTCCCTCAGAGAGAGCAACCTCCACTTTCTGGCCACACCCATTCCTATCTGCCCACAAGGCTGGGCACCCAGCTCCTGTGCTCATGTCTGCAGTGCACTTTCCACTTGTGCTCCCCCTCAACCCTGGCTGGGCTCTGGTCAAGGGAGTTTGTTCCTACTCAAGATTATATCACAAAATTCAGTTGGGAGCTTCTTTCAACGTGCAACCTCTCCCTGAGCTCGTTGGTTGACTTTCTTGAGTGTCCCTGTGAGATATAGTCAGAAATGGCTTTCCTGGGTTCACAGTGAAGACTGGGAATGTCTACAAGGCACTTCCTGCTGCCTTCTCTATTTTATATCTCAAACCACTCCCTCAATTTGTTTCTGCTCTGGGTAGGGTTAAGGTCTTCTCCCATGGCCTGGATTTTCAGATTCCCTGAAGGGATATGTCCTCCAGAGGACGACTGTCCCCCATCACACTCTGGGGACTTAACAGTTTTTCACTTGTCTCATGGAGTAGGCTGTAGCCTGCCACTTATTTCAAAGGGTCTGTGGATTCTTTCAGATTTTCTGTTAAATCTTTGCACTGGCTCTTGGAAAAAATTTACAGTGTGAATCTCTATACATTATTCTGTCCAGAATGTATATTTTTAAATAAGTAAAAATTGTCAGTAAGTTTTTTACTTTAAATTAAATTTGCTTCTTCTCATCATATTACCTTTGAAACTATTTTTTCATTATGAAAGTAATGCTATTTGTGATAAAAGACCTGGAAAACACCAAAAAGCATAAAGAACAAAAAAAAGTCATTCATTTTTTGACATAAAAAATGTAAAACTTTTACAATTAACTCTGTCAGACTTTTTGATTTTTCTCTTTTGTACCTACAAAGTTATTTTTATTTAGCCATTAGATGAATGGTTTTTTTAAAACAAATATTGGTGAATTTTCTTTATATTTTGTTTTATATATTTTAATTAATAATGTTAATAATAACATATTTCAGCCATACTTAAAGGACAAAGAATGATATAGCTATACAGAACTGCAATGCAACTTAAAAAAGTAAAACATTACTAATACAATTTAAGCCTCCTTATGTAACCCTCTCAATGACATTCCTAACTACAGTAACCTCCTTCTCTCTAAAGGTTATTATAATTCTGAATTAGGCTTTATTATTTTCAAGCATGCTCAACTGGTATGTTTGTTACATATTTTATATCATTTTGCACTTACGAAAAATTTTGCATATATCTCACTGCTTAGCATATATACATTGTTTTGCGTACGTTGTTTTATAAGAGTTCTTTTACGCATACTACCCTACTTATAAATTCACTGAAGATTGCTTTTTTTCATTTCATTGTATTTCAGATTTATCTATGTTGCTACAAATAAATGATAACTCATTTTCTAGTAAATTTGGTAGTTTACAAATTGAGTGATGATAACTAATACTGGTGTTTTATTTTGGGTTGTTCCAGAGGCTGACTCAGAGATGAAGCTCCAAGTGTAGGTAGTTAACCTGCACTATACAGGGAACCATGGCAAATGATTGGGAAAGAGAAACAAAAAACAGAGAACAGTAAATCAAGAGTGCATTATGATGCCAGCTACGACTGTGTGAATAGAGCTTAATTCTGTGGATTAGTATAAACCACACATTTCAAAGGGTATCTTTTCACCAATTCTCATCAGCCACTATTTGAGGACTGCTCCCAAGGCATGTTAATTTCCCAGCATTTCTGACTTGCAGCACACACTTGGAAAGAAATGCCTTCTGCATCCCAGATAAACTTCAAACACAGAGGTAATGGGCATCAGCAATTGGAATTCAACTGAATAGAATAGAACGGTACAGTCTGAGAAATATCAGCAGGACAAAGGCAGCATCTACCCCAGCTGGTGAGAGCCTAGTGAAATTACTACCTCCATATATTGCTAAGGACATTGTAAATTGCCACTGTTATTTTGGAAAGACATTTGACACTGTATATCAAGAACCAGGAGTTCAAGGCTGCAGTAAGATAGGATCTTGCAATTGCACTGCAGCCTGGATGTCAAAGTTAGACC
This sequence comes from Alouatta palliata, assembly GCA_004027835.1. NCBI lineage: Eukaryota > Metazoa > Chordata > Mammalia > Primates > Atelidae > Alouatta > Alouatta palliata. The sequence goes on along the minus strand of PVKV010009574.1, from coordinate 52,155 downwards.
CTGTCTCTAATTTAAACAAAGAAATGTTTCTACTAAGGGCAACTCCATGAAAATAATTATGTGTACATTCATTGCAGTGTTATTTATAATGTTAAAAATAATGACCATTCTAAATATCCAACAATATAAGAATAGTTAGGAAAATTATGTATGCCTGCTGGATGAAATTTTGACACTAAAGTTTTATGAGAATTATGAAAATTATATTGCTATATGAGAAGATGTTTGTGCAGGGGAGATAAAGAGAAGGAAGGAAAGAAGGAAGGAGGGAGGGAAGGAAGGAAGGAGGGAAGGGAGGGAGGGACGAAGGAAGCAAGGAAGGAAGAAAGTGAGGAAAAGAAGGAAGAATGGATGAAATATTTCAAAATGGTAATAATATAATTTTATGGGAGTAAGCCTATATATAGTTATATTATTTTTAGTATAAAAATAATGTATTTTTAAAGGAACATATAGTATAAAAATCATTCAATAATATTTTAATAATATCTGTTATTTATATATAAGTTTTGAGGCTATACATAAAACCTCACCTTTTATTATAAATATCTTGTGAAATAATTGAATTTAGTATTAATGTCCTTATGGTACAGATAATAAAACTAGGCTCAGAAAGGGGAAAATGGCTAGAAGGTAATGGAACTTAATCAGACTATATTTTTTCTGACTCCTGGCCCAGTGTTCTTCATGACAGTGATAGACACTGGTTGTGTTTGCTTGTTCAACACTCATTTTATAATAAGTGAACTTTTTAAAAAAATTTCTTTTCGTTGTCCCCCATCTTCAAGGGCAGGTGGTAGACCCAAGCCTATCAACTGAAAGTCCAACATACAGTGATTAGTACAGGATTAGGCATGTGACCCAAGTTAGGCAAATCAAAGTCAGCTCAGTACTTGAAAAAAAAAAAAAAAAAAGATAGCTTCTTCCATTGAGGGTACTAAATTGTTAGAAGTTGAAAAGCCTGAAGTCACTCATAGCCAGAGTTTGTCAGCTCCTAAAAGATGTTGCCTAAGAGTGAAGAAAAGACAAACAAAACAAATGTAAAAATGGTAAGAGACAGATTTGTGATGATGTCATTAAAACACTAAGAAATTTGAATCTGGCCATGCCTCAGGCTACCCTTGGCCTTTTCAGATTTATGAATCAATTCATACCTTTTTCTTCAAATTAAAATTGAGTTCCTGTCATTTTCATCTAAAAAAACATCTTGGCTAATAAGGAAAAGAGTTGTTATTACTAGAAAATCTTGAAAAGTTGAGTTGGGCAAGTTAAGGTGGGCAACAGAGTAATTAGTGTTTTTTTGTAGTAACTATAGAGTAGTCCATCCATGTTATAAAGTAGAAAAATAGATGGTTAAACTGTTACCTGTCATACTCTTAGACTCATGTGTCTATTGAAACTATAACTTTAAGGAACTTGGTAGAAAAACTGGAATATCTTAGCCAGTTCTCTCAGGTTTACCTGTTTAAAAGCAAAGGCAGAAGAAAACATAACCTTGATTTATGTCTACATCTAACAGTCTGAGGCAGCTGAGATTCAAATAGCCATGAGTTTCGAAAATAAAAAAAGGCAAAATCTTTACCACAAGAAAAAATGAGTGCAGAGAAAACTTAGAGAGGCTGACAAGAACATTGAAAATAAGAATAGAATGTAGGGGAAGTTATGATATGATCTCCAGGACCTTCCCAAGATCTCTGTGTGAGATTTTCTGCCAGAAGAAGGTGTTAGCTAGGATACTGTAGGTAAAAACAACAGAAACTTCAATTTAATTATGTTAATTAAAAGGCGGTTTAAAAAAAATTCCCATCCTGCTACCTAGAGATATGAGGAGAATTAGTTATCACTTCTAATACCAACTAATTATTCTGCACAACTTATAAACCATTAAGCTAAAAGTTAAAACAGGGGTAAGCCATTGAAGCCTAATACTAAGAAACAGAAAACACAAGCTCACACTTCTCTTGAGACTATGCTCAATGTAGTCTCAGTGTCCAGTAATTAGTCTATATCATTAATTAAATACAAATTAGCTGGATGCCTCTCAAGGTTTTAAGAAATTTTTTCTTCCAGAGAAGTCCCAACCCTGGCAGCAAATGCTTGGAAATGCCCAATTTCTAAGTATTTTCTATGCCATCAAAATTTCGCCAATGGGAAGTAGGTTCCTAACCTACAGCAGCCATGAAAAACAGGTCCTTCCCAGAGACAGAGACACAGAAAACCCTTCAAAGAATCAATAATTCCAGGAGCTCGTTTCATTTTAAAAGATCAAGGAAATAGACCGCTAGCCAGACAAATAAAAAAGAAAAGAGAGAAGAATCAAATAGATGCAATAAAAAATGATAAAACATATCTCCATCAATTCCACAGAAATACAACTACTATCAGAGATTACAACAAACAACTCTATGCATATAAATAAACCAATCAATGTGGAAGAAATGGAAAAATTCCTGGACACTTGCACCTTCCGAAGACTAAACCAGGAAGAAGTTGAAACCCTGAATAGACCAATAACAATGGCTGAAGTTAAAGCAGTGATGAATAGCCTACCAACCAAAAAAAGTCCACGTCTAGATGGGTTCACAGCCAAATTCTACCAGACATACAAAGAGGAGCTGGTACCATTCCTTCTGAAATTATTCCAAACAATACAAATGAGGGAATCCTCCTTAACACATTTTACAAGACCAACATCATCCTGATACCAAAACCAGGCAGAGACTCAACAAAAAAAGAAAACTTCAGGCAAATATCCATGACGAACATAGATGCAAAAATCTTCCATAAAATACTGGCAAACAAATTGCAACAGTATATCAAAAAGCTTATCCATTATGATCAAGTAGGCTTCATCCCAGGGATACAAGTCTGGTTCAACACACGCAAATCTATAAAAGTAATCCACCACATAAACAGAACCAAAGACAAAAACCACATGATTATCTCAATTGATGCAGAGGCCTTCGATAAAAGTCAACAGCCCATTGTGCTAAAAACTCTCAATAAAATAGGTATCGACGAAACATATCTCAAAATAATAAAATTATTTATGACAAACCCACAGCCAATATTATACTCAACATGCTAAAACTGGAAGAATTCCCTCTGAAATCTGGCCTTAGACAAGGATGCCCTCTTTAACCACTCCTATTCAATATAATATTGGAAGATCTAGCTAGAGAAATAAGGCAAGAAAAAGAAATAAAGGATATTCAATTAGGAAAGGAGGAAGTCAAATCGTCTCTATTTGCAGATGACATGATTGTATATTTAGAATACCCTATCATCTTAGCCCAAAATTTCCTAAAGCTGGTAAGCAACTTCAGCAGTCTCAGGATATAAAATCAATGTGCAAAAATCAGAAGCATTCCCATATACCAATAACAGACCTAAAGAGAGCCAAATCAAGAAAAACAGCCATTCACAATTGCTACAAAGAGAATAAAATACCTAGGAATACAACTAACAAATGATGTAAAGGATCTCTTTAAGGAGAACTACAAACCACTGCTCAATGAAATGAGAGGATACAAAAAGATTGAGAAACATTCCATGCTCATGTTTAGGAAGAAACAATATTGTGAAAATGGCTATACTGTCCAAAGTAATTTATAGATTCAATGCTATCCCCATCAAACTAACTATGACCCTCTTGACAGAACTGGAAAAAAACACCTTAAACTTCATATGGAACCAAAAGAGAGCCCACATAGCCAAGTCAATTCTAAGCAAAAAGAACAAAGCTGGAGGCATCACACTACCTGACTTCAAACTACACTACAAGGCTGCAGTAATCAAAACAGCATGGTACTTGTACCAAAATAGAGATATAGACCAATGGAACAGAACAGAGGCCTCAGAGGCAACACCACACATCTACAACCATCCAATCTTTGACAAACATGACAAAAACAAGCAATGGGAAAGGATCCCCTGTTTAACAAATGGTGTTGGGAAAACTGGCTAGGCAAGAGCAGAAAGGAGAAACTGAACCCCTTCCTGACACTTTACACTAAAATTCACTCCAGATGGATTGAAAACTTAAGCATAAGACCTAACACCATTAAAACCTTAGAAGAAAACCTAGGCAAAACCATTCAGGACATAGGCATAGGCAAGGACTTCATGACTAAAACACCAAAAGCATTGGCAACAGAAGCCAAAATAGACAAATGGGATCTAATTAATTTCCAGAGCTTCTGTACAGCAAAAGAAACAATAATTAAAGTGAACTGGCAACAAACAGAATGGGAAAAAATTTTGTAATCTACTCATCTGACAAAGGGCTGATATCCAGAATCTATAAAGAACTAAAATAGATTTACAAGAAAAAACAAACAAACCCATTCAAAAGTGGGCAAAGGACATGAACAGACACTTTTCAAAAGAAGACATATATGAGGCCAACAAACCTATGAAAAAATGCTCATCATCACTGGTCATTAGAGAAATGCAAATCAAAACCACATTGAGATATCATCTTATGCCAATTAGAATGGCGATCTTTAAAAAATCTGGAGACAACAGATGCTAGAGAGGATGTGGAGAAATATTAACACTTTTACACTGCTGGTGGGAGTGTTAATTAGTTCAACCATTGTGGATGACAGTGTGGTGATTCCTCAAGGACCTAGAAATAGAAATTTCATTTGTCCCAGAAATCTCATTACTGGGTATACATCCAAAGGATTAGAAATCATTCTACTATAGGGACACATGCACGTGTACGTTCATTGCAGCACTGTTTGCAATAGCAAAGACCTGGAACCAACCCAAATGCCCATTGATGATAGACTGGACAGGGAAAATGTGGCACATATACACCACGGAATACTATGCAGCCATAAAAAACGAGGAGTTTGTGTCCTTCATAGGGACACGGATGAACCTGGAAACCATCATTCTCAGCAAACTGACACAAGAACAGAAAATCAAACACTGCATGTTCTCACTCACAGGTGGGTGTTGAACAATGAGAACACATGGGCACAGGGAGGGAAGCATCACACACTGGGGTCTGTTGGAGAGGGACTAGGGGAGAAACAGTAGGGGTAGGGAGTGTGGGAGGGATAACATGGGGAGAAATGCCAGATATAGGTGATGGGAATGGAGGCAGCCAACCACATTGCCATGTATGTAACTATGCAACAATCCTGCATATTCTTCACATGTACCCCAGAACCTATAGTGCAATTATATATATATATATATATACAATTTTTTTAAAGAAAAACATATACCACATGTTCTCACTCATAGATGGGTGTTGAACATGAGGACACGTGGACACAGGGAAGGGAACATCACACACTGGGGTCTTTGGAGGGAGCTACGGGAGGAACAGCAGGGGGTAGGGATGGTGGGGAGGGATAATGTGAGGAGAAATGGCTGTTATAGGTGATGGGGGATGGAGGCAGCAAACCACCTTGCCATGTATGTAGCTATGCAACAATCCTCATGATCTGCACGTGTACCCCAGAACCTAAAGTACAATAAAAATAAAAGAGTCCTTCACAATGTCAATAGCAAATGTCAAATAATTTACTTAAGAATATCAAACTGTTAAAAGAAAATCCTCCATAATACAGATTGGCTGACCAAGGAGCTCACTACCCTTCCATGTAGAAAGAATTTGCAAACTCTGATGAGTAAAACCACTGTTTATTAATTTCCCACTTTTCTCATTTGTGTGAAAATTTTATTACATTTTATATGTTATGTATTTTATTATCTATTATGTTATATTGCAGGTGGTTAAACAAATAAACCACTTAGTCACAGACTGCTTCACGAGAAGCTACCATTGAGACTGTCAGACAAGCACAAAGCAGAGATTCTGCTAGAGGTACATAGGGTAAATGTGTGTGCACAACACACATACTTTTTAGAGACAATTTGGAATTCTAGGAACATCGTGGCTGACAGGAGGCAGGACTAGAGTTCACCTCTGGACAGAGCAGCTTGCAGAAGTTCACATTGTAAATTTTAGCTCCAGATTGAGTGCAAGAACCAACCAGCAACCCTGAGCAGACTGCTCCTGCAGGACCCGGGAGACACCCCAAAAACTTTGAGTGTCCCAAGTGCTGAAGTGGGAAAGGGAGATGCTCCTTTCCTGAACACATGCCCCCACTGGAAAAGCTGAAGGTCCATTTGCAGGAGAAATTTCTGACCTTACCTGGAGCTGAGCCAATTTAGAGAGTCAAATGAAATACAGGGGTAGAGGAAGCTGCAGAAAGGCCCTGGGAGCTTGCTGTGTCACAAAGCAGGCCATTCCTGCCTGAGACTACAGGGATCCATCAGGTGGGTGGCCAGGGGATAAAACTACACAGGGAGAAGGAAATCTCCAGCTGAACTTTGTAACAATATGAACAGGGAGAGAAGCCTCCTTGCCAGAACTCAGGGGAAGACACAAATCTGGTGTGCAGACTCCACAGGAAGGGGAAGAACCAAGCCCTTTTCTCTCACAACTGGAAGGTGGGAGATTTCAAGCCTGTCATGCCCTCTGCCTGGAAACAGACTCAGGGCTGTTGGGGTTGGGGAGAACAGTGGGAGTGAGACCAAACTTTCCATTTGAGTGGGTGAGGCCTGTGACTGCTGGCTTTCCTCGACTTTCCTGACAACCTGCATGGCTCAGCAGAAGCAGCCATAATCTTCCTAGGTACACAACTCTAGTCACCTGGGAATCTCACGCCCCTCCCCAACAGCAGTCACAGCAAGACCCAACCAAAAAGAGCCTGAGCTCAGACATGCCTAGCCCTGTCCCCACCTGATGGTCCTTCCCTACCCATCCTGGTAGCAAAAGACAAAGAGCATTAATCTTGGGAGTTCTAGAACCCCACCTACCACCAGTCCCTCTCTACACTCTGAGAGCTGATGCTTTCTGGAAAGCACCACCACTGGCAGGAGGCCAGCAAGCACAAAAATCGAGCATTAAATCACCAAAGCTAGGAACCCTCATGGAGTCCACTGCACCTTTCCACCACCTCCACCAGAACAGGCACTGAGACATACAGCTGAGAGACCCAAGGAAAGTTTACATCACAGGATTACATGCAGACAAGCCCCAATACCAGCCCAGAGCCAGGCAGACTCTCTGGGTGACTAGACCCAGAAGAAGGACAACAATCACTGCATTTCAGCTCACAGGAAGCCATATCCACAGGAAAAGGGTGAGAGTACTACCTCAAGGGAACACCCATCAGACAAAATAATCTGAACAACAGGCTTCAGCCCTAGGCCTTCCCTTTGACAGAGCCAACCTAAATGAGTAGGAAGCAGAAAATCAACCCTGGTAATATGACAAAGCAAGACTCTTCCACAGCCCCCCAAAAATCACACTAGGCACCAGCAATGGATCAAAACCAAAAAGAAATCCCTGATTTACCTGAAGAAGAATCCAGGAGGTTAGTTATTAAGCTAATCAGGAAGTGAACAGAGAAAGGTGAAGCCCAATGCAAGGAAATTTAAAAAAAAAAAAAAAAAAAAAAGATACAATAAGTGAAGGGAGAAATATTCAAGGAAGTAGACAGCTTAAAGAAAAAACAATAAAAAATTCAGGAAACTTTGGACACACTTAGAAATGTGAAATGCTCTGGAAATTCTCAGCAATAGAATTGAACAGTAGAATAAAGAAATTAAGAGCTTAAAGACAGGTCTTCAAATTAACCTAACAAAGAAAAAAGAATAACAAAATATAAACAAAGTCTTCAAGAAGTCTGAGATTATGTTAAACAACCAAACTTAAGAGTAATCAATGTTCCTGAAGAAGAAGAGAATTCTAAAAGCTTGGAAAACATATTTGAGGGAATAATTGAGGAAGACTTCCCTAGCTTTGCTAGCGACCTAGACATCCAAATACAAGAAGCACAAAGAACACCTGGAAAATTCACCACAAAAAGATCTTTGCCTAGGTTTGTCATCAGGTTATCCAAAGTTAAGACAAAGGAAAAAATCTTAAGACCTGTGAGACAAAAGCAAAACCTATCAGATTAACAGCAGATTTCTCAGTAGAAACCTTACAAGCTAGAAGGGATTGGGGCCCTATCTTCAGCCTCCTCAAACAAAACAATTATCAGCCAAGAATTTTGTATCCAGCAAAATTAAGCATCATATATGAAGGAAAGACATAGTCGTTTTCAGACAAACAAATGCTGAGAAAATCTGCTGTTACCAATCCACCACTACAAAAACTGCTAAAAGAGCTCTAAGTCTTGAAACAAATCCTGGAAACACATCAAAACAGAACCTCTTTAAAGCATAAATCACACAGGACCTATAAAGCAAAATTGCAAGTTAAAAAGCAAAAATAAAAACAAAAAACAAAGTATGCAGGCAAGAAAGCACATGATGAATGCAAGAGTACCTCACATTTCAATACTAACATTGAATGTAAATGGCCAAAGTCACCACTTAAAAGATATAGAACCACAGAATGAGTAAGAACTCACCAACCAACTATCTGCTGCCTTCAGCAGACTTACCTAACCCATAGGACTCGCATAAACTTAAAGGAGTGGAAAAAGGCATTTCATGCAAATGGACACCAAAAGTGAGCAAAGGTAGGTCTTCTTATATCAGACAAAACAAACTTTAAAGCAACAGCAGTTAAAAGAGACAAAGAGGAACATTATATAATGGTAAAAGGCCTTGTCCAACAGAAAAATATTACAATCCTAAACATATATGTACCAAACACTGGAGCTCCCAAATTTATAAAAAAATTACTAATAGACCTAAGAAATGAGATAGTAACACAACCTCAGAATACACATTCTACTCAATAGCACATGGAACTTTCTCCAAGATAGACCATGTGATAGGCCATAAAATGAGTCTCAATAAATTTAAGAAAATTGAAATTATACCAAGCACTCTCTTAGACCACAGTGGAATAAAACTGGAAATCAACTCCAAAAGGAACCTTCAGAACCATGCAAATACATGAAAATTAAATAACCTGCTCCTGAATGAATATTGGGTCAAAAGTGAAATCAAGATGAAAATTTAAAAATTCTTCAAATTGAATGACAATAATGACACAACCTATGAAAACCTCTGGCATACAGCAAAGGCATTGCTAAGAGGAAAGTACATAGCCCTAAGCCCTACATCAAAAAGACTGAAAGTACACAAATTGACATTCTAAGATCACACCTCAAGAAACTAGAGAAACAAGAACAAACTGAACTCAAACCCAGCAGAAGAAAGGAAATTACCAAGATCAGAGAAGAACTAAATAAAACAAACAAAAAAATAGATAAATAAGATAAATGAAACAAAAAGCTGGTTCTTTGAAAAAATAAATAAATAAAATGAATAGACCATTAGCAAGATTAACCAAGAAAAGAAGAGAGAAAAATCCAAATAACTTCACTAAGAAATGAAACAGAAGATATTACAATTGACACCACTGAAATATTAAAGATCAGTGCAGGCTACTATGAACATCTTTATGAACATAAACTAGAAAACCTAGAAGAGATAAATAAACTCCTGGAAAAATGCAAACCTCTTGGCTTAAATCAGGAAGAAATAGATACCTGAATAGAACAGTAACAAACAGCAAGATTGAAATGGTAATTTTAAAATTGCCAACAACAAAAAGAAAAGTCCAGGAGTAGATGGATTCACAGCAGAATTCTTCCAGACATTCAAAGAGGAACTGGTGCCAATCTTTTTGACACTATTCCACAAGATAGAGAAGGAACCCTCCCTATTTCATTTTATGAAGCCAGCATCACCCTAATACCAAAATCAGGAAAGGATATAACCAAAAAACAAAACTGCAGACCAATATCTTTGATGAACATTGATCGTAAATTACTTAACAAAATACTAGCTAACCTACAACATATCAAAAAGATAATCTACCATGATCAAGCGGACTTTATGCCCAGTATGGTTTAACATATGCAAGTCAATAAATGTGATACACCACATAAACATAATTAGAAACAAAAATCACACAATCATCTCAATAGATGCAGGAAAAGCATTTGACAAAATCCAACATCTCTTGTGACTAAAACTCTCAGTAAAATTGGCATACAAGGGACATACCCTAATGTAATAAAAGCCATCTATGACAAACCTATAGCCAACATAAGACTGAATGGGAAAAATTGAAAGCATTCCTTCTGAGATTTGGAACAAGATAAGGATGCCCACTCTCACCATTTCTCTTCAACATAATACTGTAAGTTCTAGCCAGAGCAATCAGACAAGAGAAAGAAATAAAGGGCATCCAAATAGGTAAAGAGGAAGTCAAACTGTCACTGTTTACTGATGACATGATGGTTTACCTTGAAAACCCTAAGGATTCCTGCAAAAAGCTCCTAGAACTGATAGAAGAATTCAGCAAAGTTTTCAGATACAAGATCAAGGTACAAAAATTAGTAGCTCTTCTCTACACCAACAGTGACCAAATGGAAAATCAAATCAAGAACTCAACCCCTTTTAAAATAGTTGGAAAAAAAAAAAACCTAAAAAAGAAACCTATCCAAGGGGTCAAAAGACCTCTACAAGAAAAACTACAAAACACTGTTGAAGGAAATCATAGATGACACAAACAAATGGAAACACATCCCATGCTCATGGATGATTAGAATCAATATTGTGATTATGACCATACTGGCAAAAGCAATCTATAAATGCAATGCAATTCCCATCAAAATACCACCATCATTCTTCACAGAAATAGAAAAAAACAATTTTAAAATTCATATGGAACCAAAAAGAGCCCACATAGACAAAGCAAGACTAAGCAAAGAGACCAAAATCTGGAGGCATCACACTACCTGATTTCAAACTATACTATAAGGTCATACTCACCAAAACAGCATGGCATAGTGTAGAAATAGACACTAGACCAATGGAACAGAATAGAGAATCCAGAAATAAACCCAAATACTTACAGTCAACTGATCTTTGACAAAGCAGACAAAAACATGAAGTAGGGAAAGGACACCTTTTAAAAAAATGGTGCTGGGCTAATTGGCTAGCCACATGTAGGAGAATGAAACTGGATCCTCATCTCTCATCTTATGCAAAAATAAACTCAAAATGGATTAAGGACTTAATACATGAAACTCTATAAATTCTGGAAGATAACATTGGAAAAACTCTTTTAGACATTGGTTTAGGCAAAGATTTCATGACCAACAACCCAAAAGCAAATGCAATAAAAACAAAGACAAATAGCTGGGACCTAATTAAACCTAAGAGCTTTTTCATGGCAAAAAGAACAGTCAGCAGAGTAAATGGACAACCCACAGAGTGGGAGAAAATCTTCACAATCTATATATCTGACAAAGGACTAATATCCAGAATCTACAATATCCAGAATCTACTAATCTCCAGAATCTACAGTGAATCTACAATCCCATCAAAAAGTGGGCTAAGGACATGAATAGACAGTTCTCAAAAGAAGATATATACAAATGGCCAACAAATGATGAAAAAATGCTCAACATCCCTACTGATCAGGGAAGTGAAAATCAAAACCGCAATGTGATACCAACTTACTCCTGCAAGAATGGCCATATTCAAAAAATCTAAAAACAGTAGATGTTGCCATGGATCCAGTGAACAGAGAAGACTGCTACACTGCTGGTGGGAATGTAAACTAGTGCAGCCACTATGGAAAACAGATGGAGATTCCTTAAAGAACTAAAAGTAGAACTAACATTTGATTCAGCAATCCCACTACTGGGTATCTACCTAGAGGAAAGTAAGTCATTATTTTAAAAAGATAATGGAATACACATGTTTATAGTGGGACAATTCACAATTGCAAAATCATGGAACCAATTTCAATACCCATCAGTCAATGAGTGAATAAATAAACTGATATATATATGATGAAATACTATGCAGTCATAAAAGGGAATGAATTAACATCATTTGCAGTGACCTGGATGAGTTTGGAGATGATTATTCTAAGTGAAATAACTCAGGAATGGAAAACCAAACACCATATGTTCTCACTTATATGTGGGAGCTAAGCTATGAGGATGCAAAGGTATAAGAATGATACAATGGACTTTTGGGACTTGGGAGGAAGAGTGGGAGGGGGATGAGAGATAAAAGACTACAAATATGATGCAGTGTATACTCCTTGGGTGATGGATGTACCATAATCTCACAAATCACCACTAAAGAACTTACTCATGTAACCAAATACCACCTGTACACCAATTACTTATAGAAAAATTAATTAATTTATTAAAAAATAAAATTAAAAAATAGAGAGGAGGTGAATGTGGGGGTTTCTTATGTATGAAGGAGTTTTATTTTATTATATTATATACATTATATTACATCTTCAACATTTCTTTTAATACACACATTGCTACTCTGTATTAAAAGAAATGTTGAAGATGCATGAAAAGAAAGTTTATGTGTATACTAGACAACTAAGGATGATATAATGGAGCTACATTGATTTTACTTATCAAACATCCTGACAACGGAAACCTATTTTTCCTTATAGACTTCTCTATTTTCAATGTGTGAGGTTTAGATGGGCTGCCATAGTTCTTGAGACTATTCTGACTGTATATTTCACCAGTAGAAACCACAATTGCTGCTTAAGAGGTGAATATATGACTCAAGGTACATGAACCAAATCAGCTAAGACTTGGTAAACCTATTGAGGAAAGAATATTTTTAATCCATTGGCATTACTAAGTTGGTAGAATATAAGCCTGGAACTGCACATATTTGTCTTTGCTACCACTTACAGAGCTTCTGAGAACGAAAACAGCCAAGAAAGCAGAACTGAGAAGCATGAAAAGAGAGACTTGATAAAATTGTGTGTGCATCTAAATTCAGCCATGACCAAAGCCTACAAATACAACCTGCACTTCTTAGCAATTTGAGCCAATAAGTTTACCTTTCTGCTTCAGTTTGTTTAGTATGTGCTTTTGAAATATAGAGTCTTAACAAATAGGATTTCCTAATTCTTAAAATTCACTTAGTTATTCACCTCTTGTGTTAACATGATGATGATTTCCAAAAAAATCAGGAGCTTCGAAGGCATATGATGGTCCAGTCTTGGAAGTAGGATGACTGTAAGTGCAACACAATAAGGGATACATTGCAAGAATCAGACCTTACACAACTGTGTGAAGAGCTGGATAACTGCCAGTCCAAAGGGAGAGTAGGAAGATCAAACTCTGGTGCAAGTCAAAAAGTCAAATGATAGCAGGTAAATCTGAGGACAGCACAGCTAGCCACCAAGGCACTCTGTTCGAGGTAAGCTAGTGAGAGGTCTATAGGAAGCTAGCTATGGCTTATGTCAGTTTACAGAAAATTATCTGTTGTTGAACCAGCCAAGAGTTGGGAAGAAGAGCTCCTTAATCTTGTCACTTTTTCTGGCCACAGAGACTTCCAGAAAGTAAAGGCTGCTGTTTCACATGTGTGCCTTCCTAATCTTACAAAAGTTCTCTTTTGGTCAGCTTTAACTTACAGTCTTACAGGGGAGAGGATTTTGGGAAATACAATTCTAAGCTTAACCAAGTTGACACAAAGCAATCCAAAACAATCCTCTCCTCATCATATAAATCAGACCCCAAATTTTGTTCTTCCTTAGTTGATTACAGGGAGCTCCCATGAGACCACAGGTATTGGTTGAGTTGAAAGAAGCAATGAGGCAGAAATATGGGCAATCAACATCTGTGACATTCGCTCATGCACTAACTCTTGTTACCTGCAAGACCTGCTTAAGCCTGTTTTGTTTTGTTTATTTGTTTGTTTAATGGAGTTTCCCTCTGTCACTCAGGCTGGAGTGCAGCCCTATCAGTTCAGTGCAAGCTCTGCCTCCAAGGTTCAAGCCATTCTTGTGCCTCAACCTCCTGAGTAGTTGAGACTACAGATGCCCACCACCACATCAGACAATTTTGTTGTTGTTGTTGTTGTTGTATTTTTAGTAGAGACAGGGTTTCACCATGTCGGCCAGGCTGGCTCAAAGCCCTCACCTCAATCCCAGCCTCCAAAAGTGCTGGGATCACAGGCATGAGCCACCACACCCGGCTGAGCCTGGTCTTGTATATATTACATTCATTTGAAAATCGAGTGCTGTTACACATATCTAATGCTTTGGCTTGATGCTAAACACTTGGTTTGTGATAGGTAGCACATGTGGATTGGTAACTTAGTAGATAACGGTCAAGCTTTCAGTTACTTGTGACTTAGTAGCAAGCCTGAGGGCTGGTTTTCAAAAGGAGAGTTTTTTCTGCAGAGGAGGCAAAGTTTTGCTCCAAAATTATTAAAGCACTGTGCTAGGATTCACTTGTAGGGACCTGCCAGAGGTTCCATACAGCATCCCTATCTACTTTTGACACTTCAGGCACCCGTAGATCTGCTCATTCACATGGCACAAGTTGTAGAGCAGCTCGTATGGGAACATGGACCATATACAGAGCCTTCTCTTGTTCTGGTCCTATGTAAAATTGGCAGTCTTTAGAGACACTAGATACATAGATCAGAATAGCATGTCCAAATGAGATGTGTGATGTTTCTAATAATCCAAAGAGGCTGACAAGCTGTTGTGCTCCCTTTTTGTGTTAGAAGGGGCCAGATGCAGTAACATGTCCTTTGTATTAGTGTGTTCTCATGCTACTAATAAAGATATGCCCAAGAATGGATAATTTTTAAAGGAAAGAGGTTTAATTGACTCACAGTTCAGCATGGCTGGGGAGGCCAGCCATAATTGTAATTTATAAGCCAACTTATAATTATCGTGGAAGGGGAAGTAAATATGTCCTTCTTCACATGGTAGCAGGAAGAAGTGCCGAGCAAAGATGGGGAAAGCCCCTTAAAAAACTATCAGATCTCATGAGAACTCAATTACTATCATGAGAACAGCATGGAGGAACCACCCCCATGATCTAATCATCTCCCACAACGCCTCCCACAACACGTGTGGATTAAAATTTGGATTACAATTAAAGATGAGATTTGGGTGGGCACACAGAGCCAGATCATATTATCCTTCATCTTCAATAGCATAGGTCTAAATGTCCCAAATCACTAACTACAGTAAGTTTCACCAAGCTGGCAAGTCCGTGAATGTTTGTGTGATATTTCTGTATTATACACATCTTTTCATTTCCAAGTTGGTGTTTTTTTCTTACATGTTATATTGAGGTTTGCTTTTTCACAAGTATCAATACTAATAAAGAAGAGCTAAATGATAGTGAACAAGATCTTTAAACCAGCCATCAAGTAATGTTTTGAAAGAAAGCAGAATACTAAGATAAGAAATAGAACCAAAAGCTAAAGTCTTAATGGCAATTTGAAAAGAAAAAGAAGGCATTCAGGATAGCAAACTACAAAATTAAGATATGAGATTATCCCCTCCACATTAAAGAGAGAATGTTGCATTCAAGACTAGTTCTGTGTGGCTTTTATCTTCTATTTTTTTCCTTGATCTTAGCACTTTGTATCTCGTCTAATGTCAATCTAAATGTTGAGTTTTCTCAATTATCCCTGCCACAATATATGAAGTTCCAATGTCTCTCTGCTGTCTACAAGATAGAAAGTAAACAACTTATAGCCAAAAAGCTCCTTCAAATATGACTTCCAACTGTTTTCATGGCCTTGGCTCTAACACCTGCAGCCTATTCTTAAGTCAGGATGGATTCCTCACTTTTCCTAGAATACATGGTGTGTTTTCTTAATTTCCAGTTTTTGCACATCCTGTTCTTTTTGATGGAGATGATTTTCCTCCTCTGCTTCTTGTGGATTTCATTCTCAAGACTCGAATATCCTTCATTTTCTGATTTCCTTATTCCCCCAACCAGTGGATCAGTCCCATCTCTAGGAGACCCCCAGCAGACAGTTTATAACTATTAGAGTGCTTTTCACAGACTGTTGTTTCTCTGTCTATATGGATTTATGTCAACGACTAGAACAAAGAAAAGGAGCATCATAAACATGTGATCTAGAAATAAACTGATGAATTTATTACCTTCTGCTCTGCTCAGATCCTTCACGGCATCTCCCTATCTGTCCCCCTTAATTTGCTGTTGGTTTTATTTAAAATCTTTACAAGGATACATATTTTTCCCAAAATAGCTGTGCAGGCAATTATCGAAAGTTAATAACAGAGTGTTCATTTGAATTGATTTGTTTAGAGATCACTTAGAAAAGTCTAGTATTTAGTGTTCAATTCATTGAGTTTTTGGTGCCCCAGCCTTGCATGAATCTCTACATAAGAAAAGAATTGACCTATTCATTAAAATGTTTATCTTTTTAAAGTTTACTGTGTTCAGGTTATATACTTACCCCTGAATAATAGAGCTGTTGATTAAAGTCCTGGTTTTCCAACATACTGGCTATGTGATCTTTGAGAGACAACTCCATGACTGCTCAGTTATCTTTTCACTGTAAAATGAAGATAATAATTCCTGCCCATCTTATAAGTTTATAAATGTGATTTTTTTTTTTTTTTTTTTTTTTTTTTTTTTTTTTTTTTTTTTTTTTTTTTTTTTTTTTTTTTTTTTTTTTTTTTTTTTTTTTTTTTTTTTTTTTTTTTTTTTTTTTTTAAGATGGGGTTTCACCATTATGGCCAGGCTGGTCTTGAACTCCTGACCTCAGGTGATCCACCCACCTCGGCCTCCCAAAGTTCTAGGATTACAGGCGTGAGCCACCGCGCCTGGCCCCAAATGTGAATTTTTAAAGTGAGTACAAGCACTATTCAAATGTAAGCATAATGAGTATCCTGTGCCTAATAAATACATCAGAACATTTAGAGAGGTATTGCATGGATAATCTCTGTGTCCTAGGATTTATTTAACATTATATTTCTATTAACCTGTACAATGTCCAAACCAAATAGAAAGCTAATTAACACATATTTAAATATCTACATTTCAAAGCAGATAATTGAAACCATGCCTAGAAAATTTAGGAATCTTTGCTTTATAGGTGGAATTACTTTTTCTGTAATTATTGTAGGCTAACGTTAGCTTCATCAGAAAAAACAAATAGTTTGAAGTCACAGTAAGGTAGTCTAGTAGTCCTTGTATATAAGCCAAATTCTAGACCAGGAAAATGCCAACTCTGTAGTATCAAATTTTAAATTGAAAAATTTAAGGAATCTAAGAAATGCTAATTTCTGATTGCTTTTGAGAACTATAAATTTTTGGCTATACCTGTTGACCTATAAATGCAAATGTCCACCAGAATACTAGAAATACTGATGATTAATTTTTTCCTAAACTAGAAGCACCTGTGTCACTTTGCTCCATATGCATGATTTGTCAAGAGCTCCAAGCTCCAGCTGGCCTGACAGCTGCTTTGAAATAGCAGGGTGGTGCAATCATATCTGTGGTGACAGGAGTGGAAATAGAGCTGCACATCAAGGGAAAATCATCTTACTATTTAACATTTTCCCTTTCCTGAAATCTCACCTTTATCTTACTTTATATTCATAGTTCAATTCTCTATGGATGAAATCGTAAATTAGATTTCTCAAAAATTAAACATGTTCATTTATTTCACAGTTGTACTGAGCTCTTAATATACGACAAAAGGGCAGCATGAGAGAACTGGTAATATAAAGAAGGATAAAGCATTCACTGTAAACTTAGTGAGAGAAGAAAGAACTAAAAGCAACTAATTTCATCAGAGAGAGAAGAGTCAAGGAACACTTTTTCAGAAAAATAAATAAATAAAAGATATTTGAGCAATCTTGAGAGAAGAGTTAAACAAGACTGAGTTCAGATATTTCCAGAGTGAGAGAACTGCATGCATTTAAGGGAAAGGATATCAATCTACTTAGTGGATCATGAAAACTATGAGTATTCAGTTGGTGCAAAAGTAATTGCGGTTTTGATCATTAATTTTATGGCAAAAACCACAACTGCTTTTCTATCAACCTAATAAAATTTACACTCTTGAAAAAAAAAATGAGTATTTAGAGGTGGGAAGCAGAGTACAGGTGGTCAAGATAGCCAGGGGACAAATGGAGAGATGGTCAGAGGCAGATTAAGACGATCACAGTAGACCATGCTATTTCCTTGTGGGTGACAGAGAGTTTTGTGTAAGCCTTAAGTAACTGTATCTGTCAAGAACAAATTGAATACAGTAATTTGAACAGGGAGAGTTTATTATAAAGAATTACTAACTATAACAGGAGATTGGGATAAACAAAGATTAGTTGCTAAGAAGTAAAAAATAATCCAGTAAATTTAAGAATAGCAGATATAAGGAGAGGCCACTACTCTTTATGATGAGCTAGATCCCAAGGATGAAACTATTTCTTCCCACTCTTCACCTAACTCCACCACTAGTCCTAAAGTCTGAGATCCAGATCTTATTGGAAAAGGAATAGAAATTGTTCCCTCAATGCAAAGAGGATGGCATGATGCTGCATAGGTGGACTTGCCGGAAATAAATATACCCTCTAGGGTACAGAGAAAACTATTTCTAGGGAGATAGTAGACTGGAGGCACTTGTTTTAAAACTGCCTGAGATACGCTGGGAGTGGTGGCTCATGCCTGTAATCCCAGCAGTTTGGGAGGCCGAGGAGGGCAGATCACTTGAGGCCAGGAGTTATAGACCAGCCTGGCCAACATAGTGAAACCCCATCTATACTAAAAATACAAAAAAGTAGCAGAGTATGCTGGCACGCACCTGTAATTCCAGCTACCCAGGAGGCTGAGGCAGGAGATCGCTTGAAACCAGGAGGTAGAGGTTGTAGCAAGCCAAGATTGTGCCATTACACTCCAGCCTGGGAGACAGAGGAAGACACTATCTCATAACAAAACAAAACACAACAACAACAAAACTGCTTGATATGTGGAGATGCTGAGGAAGCTGCTGGCCGCTGGGATATGCTACCTGGCATGAACTGTAAAGCCAGGCCTTGGAGAAGCTGCCTGTTCTAGAAAGAGATGCATGCTGCAGAAGCTACTCATGCTGCAGGAGCCTGACAAAAGGAACACATTGGAAACAAGAAGGAAAGCCTCTTGCTCCTATAGTGTATCTCCAACACCACCTAGTAAAAAAGCTTAACATCATGCCAGCTGCAAAGAAAAATATTTAATTGGCCCACCTCCATTTTCACAGAACGAGCAAAAAAGGGTAAATTTAGAACTGAGAAGGAGCAGTGGAGAGAGCAGAGAACCAACATGATAAAAAGAATGCCAGAGAGCTCAGGAACTGGCACCATCTCTAGAACGGCCCAAGACTAAAAACAGAGAGTTAGAAGTTATTTAAGAAGTATTAAGAGTCAAAGATTTCTTCCATTACTTTTCTCAGCTGGGTGGTTACTCTCCTTTAACCTAGTCAAAATATTGGAGTTTTATTATTTAGAGACAAAACAGGTCTTTGGATTGGGAAATGCCAAGCACAGTGCGAAAATTGGGTGAAAAAGTGAACATAGACATACTGAATGCTGAATGTTGAGACCTCTCCATTCTTTCCTCATGGCTTCCAGAAAGCTGGCTCAATGTTGCTGACTTTTTTTGTTCCCCACACTTAAAATGAGGAAATGACAAGGATAACGGGGCATCAAAGGAGAGCTCTAACATGAATAATACAGACAAAAACAACAATAGAAACAAAGAACTTAGTGGGAGAAGAAAGTTCAAATGTTCTCAGAGAAATAAGAGAAAATACTGCATCTATTAAACCAAAACAAGATGCAAGATAAAAAGAAACATTAAAAAGAGAGAGAGAGAGAGAGAGAGAGAGAACATGATAAAAAGCATGATGGCAGAGAAGAAAAACTCAATAGTACTGATGAAAGATAAAGTCAAAGAAATCATCTAGAAATTAGAGTACAAAGACTAAGAGATAGGAAATGAGAGAAAAGGTGAGAAAATAAGATAGTCCCAAAGAAACAATACTTGAATTCATAAACATTTCAGAAAGGATATTAAAGAGTAACCAGAGAATCACTGAGAAAATAATTTAAGAAAATTTCCCCACACTGAAAGTAATGAATTTCCAGATTAAAAAGGGCACACTAAGTGATAACAAGAGAGATGAAAAAATAGATCTACACTAAAGCATATAAATGAAATTTCAGGATAACAGAGATAATCTTGAGAAGAGATAAAAGACAGTATGCCATGCAAAAATGAGGAATCAAATTAACTTTAGGCATCCAACAACACCACTGGTCTCTAGAAAAGGGTGAAGGAACACCTTAAAAATTGCGATAAAAAAATCTTTGCATCATGGAAATCAATGCCCAGACTACCAGTGATATGGTAAAATAAAGACATTTTCAGATATGCAAATTCTCAAATATTGTATTACCCATGCACTCTTTCTCGAGAAATAAAGGATATGCTCCAACAAAACAAGGAAGTAAACTAGAAAGAAGAAAAGACGGGATAAAGAAAACAGGACACCCAAATTAGGGGAAAATCAATGAGATTTTTTGCATGGCAAGGAAGGGAAGTTCCTGGACAGGTGCTTTGAAGCATCTCTAAAGAGCAGTTCATTCAAACAGAAAAGGAATGGAGATCTCCAGATGTATAGCTCCATAAAAACAATTAATAGATTACCTGATAAGACTGTTATTTGTGAAAATAGTACTAAAAGACTTGGAAACAATATGAAAAATTAGCAATAGTTTTAAATGAACTCAATCTAATGAAAAAGCAAGGCTATTATTAACATCAAGAAAAATTTAAATTACAAAAGAAAATGTAATTTTACTAAATTTCTAAAATGCTCAGTTATAAATATTACTTTCATATTCATAACAATTTAAGCAATAAATATAGATGTAAACAATCTTCTAATATAACTCTATTGTAGGAAATAGGGAAGGGAAGCAGAAGCGATAGACGTTTCGGAGAGCAGACTGGATCCAAGATGGCTGAATAGGAACAGCTCGAGAGCGCAGTTCCTAGCAAGAACAATGTAGAGGGTGAGTACCCAAGGCATTTCCAAACAAATTTTCACTGCCCACAGACCAGGAGATTCCTGGGCTGAAAAGTGCCATGAGTTTTCAGCACAGCCGGTGCTGGGTTGGCGCACAGAAATTCACACAAATCTGGCAGCTGTTTCAACTGGCTCCTGGAACACCTGGGAGACAAAGCCACAATTCAACTGAAAGGGAGGGGGCAGAGACAGGGAGCCAGGTAATCTGGCTCAACAGGTACCACCCCCACAAAACAAGTAATCTGAAATGCCCTGGATTGAGAAGTTCCCAGCAAGTGCAGCTGGACTCAGGATGGTCCAGCTGAGTGGGAGTAGGGCAACCACCACTACTAAGGCAGTCTGCCACTACCAAAGCAGTTCACACAGCAGCTGGGCAGAGCCTGTGGCAGCTCAGCAACACCCCTACTGGCAAACTGTGACTAGACTACTCCGTGTGGGGCAGGGTATCTATGAAAAAGGAAGCAACACGTCAGGAATTTATAAATAAAGCTGATCTTCCTAGCACAGAGCACCTAGGAAAAGAGGCGGTTATGAGTTCTGCTGCAGCAAACTTAAAAGTACCTGCCCAGCAGCTCTACACAGAACAACAGAGGTCCCAGCACAGCATTTGAGCTCCTATAAGGGAGAGACTGGCCCCTCAAGCAGCCTCTCGACCCCCGTATACCCAATGAGATATCTCATAAAGGAGAGCTCAGGCTGTCATTTGGCAGGTACCCTTCTGGGATGAAGATAACAGAAGAAGAAACTGGCAGCAACCCTTACTATTCTGCAGCCCCTGTGAGTGATCCCTAGGCAAGCAGGATCTGGAGTGGACCTCCAGCAATCCTGCAGCAGAGGGGCCTGACTGTTACAAGGAAAACTAAAAAAGAGAAAGAAATAACTTCATCATCAAGAAAAAGGACATCCACTCAGAGACCCCATCCAAAAGTCAGCAACTACAAACACCACAGGTAGATAAAGCCACTAAAATGGGAAGAAACCAGTGCAAAAAGGATGAAAACACCAAAAATCAATGCCTCTCCTCCTCCAGAGGATCATGACTCCTCACCAGCTAGGGATCAAAGATAGACAGAGAATGAATCTGATGAATTGACAGAAACAGGATTCAGAAGCTGGGTAATAACAAACTTCTTAGAGCTAAAAGAACATGTGCTAACCCAATGCAAGGAAACTAAGAACCTAGAAAAAAGGTTACATGAGATGCTAACTAGAATAAACAGCTTAGAGAAGAATATAAATGACTTGATGGAGCTGAAAAACACAGCAAGAGAATGTTGTGAAATATACACAAGTTTCAATAGCTGAATCAACCAAGCAGAAGAAAGAATATCAGAGATTAAAGATCAATTCAATGAAATAAAACAAGAAGGCAAGAATAGAGAAAAAAGAGTAAAAAGAAATGAACAAAGCCTCGAAGAAATATGGGATTATGTGAAAAGGCGTAATATACATTTGTTTTTTTTATTTTTTTATTTTATTTTATTTTATTTTATTTTATTTTATTTTATTTTATTTTATTTTATTTTATTTTATTTTATTTTTTGAGACAGAGTCTCACTCTGTCACCAGGCGCCAGGCTGGAGTGCAGTGGCGTGACCTCGGCTCACTGCAACCTCCGCCGCCCGGGTTCAAGCAATTCTCCCGCCTCAGCCTCCCGAGTAGCTGGGACTACAGGCATGCGCCACCAAGCCCAGCTAATTTTTTTGTATTTTTAGTAGAGACGGGCTTTCACACCATGTTGACCAGGATGGTCTCGATCTCTTGACCTCGTGATCCACCCACCTCGGCCTCCCAAAGTACTGGGATTACAGGCGTGAGCCACCGTGCCCGGCCCGTAATATACATTTGATAGGTGTACCTGAATGTGATGGAGAGAATGAATCCAAGCGGGAAAACAATCTTCAGGATAATATCCAGGAGAACTTCCCCAACCTAGCAAGGCAGGCCAACATTCAAGTCCAGGGAATATAGAGAACACCACAGAGATATTCCTCAAGAAGAGCAACCCCAAGGCACATAATCATCAGATTCACGAGGGTTGCAATGAAGGAGAAAATGCTAAGTGCAGCCAGAGAGAAAGGTCGGGTTACCCACAAAGGGAAGCCCATCAAACTCACAGCGGATTTCTCAGCAGAAACTCTACAATCCAGAAGAGAGTAGGGGCCAATATTCAACATCCTTAAAGCAAAGAACTTGCAACCTAGAATTTCATATCCAGCCAAAGTAAGCTTCATAAGCAAAGGAGAAATAAAATCCTTTATGAACAAGCAATTGCTAAGAGATTTCATCACCACCAGGCCTGCCTTACAAGAGCTCACGAAAGAAGCACTAAACACAGAAAGGAACAACCAGTACCAGCCATTCCAAAAATGTACCAAATGGTAAAGACCATGGACACAATGAAAAAATGTGTCAACCAATGGACAAAACATCCAGCTAGCATTAAAATGGCAGGATCATATTCACAGATAACAATATTAACCTTAAATGTAAATGGGCTAAATGCCCAATCAAAAGACACAGACTGGCAAATTGGATAAAATGTCAAGACCCATTGGTGTGCTGTATTTAGGAAACCCATCTTATGAGCAAGGACACACGTAGGCTCAAAATAAAGGGAGGGAGGAAGATTTATCAAGCAAATGGAAAGCAAAGAAAAGCAGGAGTTGCAATCCTAGTCTCTGATAAAATGGACTTTAAACCAACAAACACCAAAAGAGACAAAGAAGGGCATCATATAATGGAAAAGGATCAATGCACCACAAAGAGCTAATGATCCTAAATATATATGCACCCAATACAGGAGCACCTAGGTGCATAAAGCAAGTTCTTAATGACCCACAAAGAGACTTAGCCTCCCACACAATAATAGTGGGAGACTTTAACACTCCACTGTCAATACTAGACAGATCAATGAGAGAGAAAATTAACAAGGATATCCAGGACTTGAAATCGGATCTGGACAAGTGGACCTAATAGTCACCTACAGAAATCTCCACCCCAAATCCACAGAATATACATTATTCTCAGCACCGCATTGCACCTACTGTAAAACTGACCAGATAATTGGAAGTAAATCACTTCTCAGCAAATGCAAAAAAAAAAAACAAAAACAAAAAACAAAAACCCAGAAATCATAACAAACAGTCTCTCAGACCACAGGGCAATCAAATCAGAATTCAGAATTAAGAAACTAACTCATAACCACACAGCTTCATGGAAACTGAACAACTGGCTCCTGAATGTCTACTGGATAAACAATGAAATGAAGTCAGAAATAAAGATGTTCTTTGAAACCAGCGAGAATCAAGACACAACGTACCAGAATCTCTGGGACACATTTAAAGCAGTGTCTGGAGGGAAATTTACAGCAATTAACGCCCACATGAGAAGTGAGGAAAGTTCTCAAATCGACACCCTATCATCAAAAATGAAAGAGCTAGAGTAGCAAGATCAAAAAATCTCAAAAGCTAGCAGAAGACAAGAAATAACTTAGATCAGAGCAGAACTGAAGGAGTTAGAGATATATGTTGAACAATGAGAACACATGGACACAGGGAGGGGAACATCACACACTGGGGTCTGTTGCAGGGGCCAAGGGAGGGACAGCAGTGGGGTGGGGAGGTTGGGGAGAGATAACATGGGGAGAAATGCCGGATGTAGGTGACTGGAGGATGGAGGCAGCAAACCACATTGCCATGTGTGTACCTATGCAACAATCCTGCATGATCTGCACATGTACCCTAGAACCTAAAGTACAATTTTAAAAAAAGTAGCAAAAAAAAAAAAAAAAAAAAAAAAAAAAAAAAAAAAAAAA
>PVKV010009574.1:0-27334 GCA_004027835.1 Alouatta palliata | reverse complement strand
AAGAGATCGAGTCCATCCTGGTCAACATGGTGAAACCCCGTCTCAACTAAAAATACAAAAAAAATTTAGCTGGGCATGGTGGCGCGTGCCTGTAGTCCCAGCTACTCGGGAGGCTGAGGCAGGAGAATTGCTTGAACCCGGGCGGTGGAGGTTGCAGTGAGCTGAGGTCGCGCCACTGCACTCCAGCCTGGCGCCTGGGGATGAGTGAGACTCTGCCTCAAAAAAAAAAAAAAAAAGAAAGTCAACAGAGGCCAGGTACAGTGGCTCAAGCCTTAATCCCAGCATTTTGGGAGCCCAAGGCGGGTGAATCACCTGAGGTCAGGAGTTAGAGACCAACCTGGCCAACATGGTGAAACCCTGTCTCTACTAAAAATACAAAAATTAGTCAGGCATGATTGTGCATACATGTAATCCCAGCTACTTGGGAGGCTGAGGCAAGAGAATTACTTGAATCCAGAAGACAGAGGTTGCAGTGAGCTGAGATGGTGCCGCTGTGTTCCAGCCTGGGCAACAGAGCATGAGTCCAGCTCAAAAAAATGTGTGTGTCTGTATATATATATATGTGTGTATATATATATGTATATATATGAGTCAATCTCAAAAAGTTGTTTAAGAAGTACTATATATACATATATACACACATGCTTTTTGAGACGGACTTTTGCTCTAATGTGTTAAAAATTGACTTTATACCCAGCTTCATATATATATACATTAAATATATATACACATATATATACACATGCACATATAAGTATGTATACACATATATATATAGTTTATAAATATGGTAGCATATAAAGAAAAAACCTCTAAAGAAATAGAAAGTGATTGCCTTTAGGGAAGAGAACTGGAAAAGTGTTTGGGAGCACATTACTGTATTTTGTTACATATCATTGTGTTCTATTTGGCTTATAAACTATGTGAAAATATTACTTTTAAAACATAAAATTAATTTTAAAAGAACAAGAGAATATATTAGTTAAAAATGTTAATTTTCTATTCACACTCACTAACCTAATGCATGTTAAGAATTGACTGTATATCCAGCTTCATGCTATGCATTGGGCATAAAATTAGAATATGACAGGAATCCTAACTTGAAGGAGTGCACAAGGTTAGAGAATGGTAGAGGGATGATGAGAAAAACATAAAACAAATAATTAGCATTGTCAATGCTAGGTATACAGTATAAATTGTAGCATGGGAAATTCAATTGTCTAAAAGAAATATAAGAGGAAAAATTTCTTGGAAATAAATGTTTTTATGGTTTAAAACAGGTTGCTCAGGCAGATTACCATATTGTCTTCTTAATAATAGTAGTGGTAGATGCTTTTTTATTGCTTCATATGTATGATACTTATACTGAGTCTTTTATCTACATCCTTTGACTTAGTCCTTCTATTAGCCTCATTTTACAGGTGAACTCAATAATAGTAATTTTAAGAATAAAAGAGCTTCATATTAGTACCCAGGGCTGAAACATGATTCAGCCACAAGGGAGAAAGTAAACTAGATTATCTATTTGGATTTCTTTATATATATAATATAGTATAATATAATATAATATATATTATATTATATATATAAATATATATATATTTTGCTTAAAATTGATGTATATATATACATAATATATAAATCAATTGTAAGCAAAAAATTAATTAATTCATATATATAATATATAATATATATAATATATAAATTATATATTATATATAATATAGACATAATAATATATATTATATATTATATATAACTTGATAATATATGTTACATATTATATATATATTATTGCATTTTAGGTTTTGGGGTAAATGTAAAGAATATGAAGGATTGTTGCACAGGTACATACATTGCAATGTGGTTTGCTGCTTCCATCCCCATCACCTATATCTGGCATTTATCCCCAAGTTTTCCCTCCCCTACTCCCTAGCCCTCACTGTCCCTCACCTCGTTCCCCACTAAGACCTCAGCATGTGATGCTCCCCTCCGTGTGTCCATGTGTTCTTATTGTTCAACACCTACCTAAGAGTGAGAACATATGGTGCTTCATTCTGTGTTCCTGTGTCAGTTTGCTGAGAATGATGGTTTCCAGGTTCCTCTATGTCCCTACAAAGGACACAAGCTCATCAGTTTTTATGGCTGCATAGTATTCCATGGTGTATATGTGCCACATTTTCCCTGTCCAGTCTATCATCGATGGGCATTAGGGTTGGTTCCAGTCTTTGCTATTGTAAAGAGTACCGCAATGAAAGTACATGTACATCTTTCCTTATAATAGAATGATTTATAATCCTTTGGCTATATACCCAGTAATGGGATTGCTGGGACAAATGGAATTTCTATTTCTAGGTCCTTGAGGAATCACCACACTGTCTTCCACAATGTTTGAACTAATTTACACTCCCACCAATAGTATAAAAGTGTTCCTATTAGTGTAAAATAGTTTGACAATGGTTGAACTAATTTACACTACCACCAACAGTGTAGAAGTGTTAACATTTCTCCACAGCATCTGTTGTCTCCAGATTTTTTCATGATGGCCATTCTAACTGGTGTGAGATGGTATCTCAATGTAGTTTTGATTTGCATTTCTCTAATAACCAGGGATGATGAGCATTTTTTAATATGTTTATTGATCTCATATATGTCTTCTTTTGAAAAGTGCCTGTTCATATCCTTTGCCCAATTTTGAATGGGCTTGTTTTTTTCTGGTAAATCTCTTTTAGTTCTTTGCAGATTTTGGATATAAATCCTTTGTAATATGGATAGATTGCAAAATTTTTTTTCCCATTCTGTTGGTTGCTGCTCACTCTAATTGTTTCATTTGCTATGCAGAAGCTCTGGAGTTTAATTAGATCCTATTTGTCTATTCTGGCTTTTGCTGCCAATGCTTTTGGTGTTTTAGTCATGAAGTTCTTGCCTATGTCTATGTCCTGAATGGTTTTGCCTAGGTTTTCTTCTAAGGTTTTTATGGTGTTAGGTCTTATGCTTAACTCTTTAATCCATCTGGAGTGAATTTTAGTGTAAGGTGTCAGGAAGGGGTCCAGTTTCTGCTTTCTGCACATGGCTAGCCAGTTTTCCCAACACCATTTATTACACAGGGAACCCTTTCCCCATTGCTTGTTTCTGTAATGTTTGTCAAAGATCAGATGATCATAGATGTGTGGTGTTGCCTCCAAGGACTCTGTTCTGTTCCATTGGTCTATATCTGTGTTTTGGTACAAGTACTATGCTGTTTTGATTACTGTAGCCTTGTAGTATAGTTTCAAGTCAGGTAGCGTGATGCCTCCAGCTTTGTTCTTTTTGCTTAGAATTGACTTGGCTATGCAGGCTCTCTTTTGGTTCCATATGAAGTTTAAAGTGGGTTTTTCCCAGTTCTATGAAGAAGGTCATTGGTAGCTTGATGGGGATAGCATTGAATCTGTAAATTACTTTGGGCAGTATGGCCATTTTCATGATATTGATTCTTCCTAACCATGAGCATGGAATGTCTCTCCATCTGTTTGGGTCCTCTCTTATTTCGTTGAGCAGTGGCTTGTAGTTCTCCTTGAAGAGGTCCTTTACGTTCTTTGTTAGTTGCATTCCTAGGTATTTTATTCCCTTTGCAGCAATTGTGAATGGTAGTTCATTCTTGATTTGGCTCTCTTAAAGTCTGTTATTGGTGTATAGGAATGCTTGTGATTTTCACACATGGATTTTGTATCCTGAGACTTTGCTGAAATTGCTTATCAGTTTCAGGAGATTTTGGGCTGAGACAACAGGGTCTTCTAAATATAAAATCATGTCACCTGCAACTAGAGACAGTTTGACTTCCTCCTTTCCTAACTGAATACCCTTTATTTATTTTTGTTTCCTGATTGCTCTGGCTAGAACTTCCAATACTATTATTGAATAGGAGTGGTGAGAGAGGGCATCCTTGTCTAGTGCCAGATTTCAAAGGTAATGCTTCCAGTTTTTGCCCATTCAGTATGATATTGGCTGTGGGTGTGTCATAAATAGCTTTTATTATTTTGAGATACATTCCATAAATACCTAGTATAGTGAGAGTTTTTAGCACAAAGCGCTGTTGAATTTTGTTAAAGGCCTTCTCTGCATCTATTAAGATACTCATGTGGTTTTTGTCTTTGGTTCTGTTTATGTGGTGATTTATGTTTACAGACTTGCATATGTTGACCCAGTCTTGCATCCCTGGGATGAAGCCTACTTGATCGTGATGGATAAGCTTTTTGATGTGCTGTTGCAATTGGTTTGCCAGTATTTTATTGAAGATTTTTGCATCTATGTTCATCATGGATATTGGCCTGAAGTTTTCATTTCTTGCTGAGTCTCTCCTGGGTTTTGGTATGAGGATGATGTTGGTTTCAAAAAAATATTTGGGGAGGATTTCTTCTTTTGGGATTGTTTGGAATAGTTTCAGAAGGAGTGGTACCAGCTTCTCTTTGTATGCCTGGTAGTATTCAGCTCTGAACCCATCGGGACCTGGGATTCTTTTGGTTGGTAGGCTATTAATTGCTGCCTCAACTTCAGCTGTTGTTATTGGTCTATTCAGGGTTTCTACTTCTTACTGGGTTATGCTTGGGAGGGAGTAAGTGTCCGGGAATTTATCCATTTCTTACAGGTTTACTGGTTTATGTGCATAGAGTTGTTTGTAGTAATCTCTGATGGTGGTTTGTATTTCTGTGGAATCTGTGGTGATATCCCCTTTATTGTTTTTTATTACATCTATTTGATTATTTTCTCTTTTCTTTTTTATTAATCTGGCTAGTGGTCTGTCTATTTTGTTGATCTTTTCAAAAAACCAGCTCCTGGATTTATTGATTTTTTGAAGAGTTTTTGTGTCTCTATCTCCTTCAGCTCTGCTCTGATCTTAATTATTTCTTGTCTTCTGCTAGGTTTTTAGTTTTTTTGGTCTTGCTCCTCTAGCTCTTTCAATTTTGATGATAGGCTGTCAATTTTGGATCTTTCCTTTCTTCTCATGTGGGCACTTATTGCTATAAATTTTCCTCTAGACACTGCTTTAAATATATCCCAGAGATTCTGGTATGTTATGTCTTCGTTCTTGTTGGTTTCGAAGAACATCTTTATTTCTGCCTTCATTTCATTGTTTATCCAGTTAACATTCAAGAGCCAGTTGTTCAGTTTCCATGAAGTTGTGTGGTTCTGAGTTAGTTTCTGAATTCTGAGTTCTAAGTTGATTGCACTGTGGTATCTGAGACTGTTTGTTATGATTTCCGTTCTGCATTTGCTGAGGAGTGACTTACTTCCAATTATGTGGTCAATTTTAGAGTAGGTGTGATGTGGTGCTGAGAAGAATGTGTAATCTGTGGATTTTGGGCTGGAGAGTTCTGTAAACGTCTATTAGGTTTCTTCGTCCAGGTCTGAGTTCAAGTTCTGGATATCCTTGTTAATTTCTGTCTCGTTGATCTAATATTGACAGTGGAGTGTTAAAGTCTCCCACTATTATTGTGTGGGAGTCTAAGTCTCTTTGTAAGTCATTAAGAAGTTGGCTTTATGTATCTGGGTGCTACTGTATTGGGCATGTATATATTTAGGGTCGTTAGCTCTTCTTGTGGCATTGATCCTTTTACCATTATGTAATGCCCTTCTTTGTCTCTTTTGATCTTTGTTGGTTTAAAGTCTATTTTATCAGAGACTAGTATTGCAACTCCCACTTTTTTTTTTTTTTTTTTTTGCTCTCCATTTGCTTGATAAATCTTCCTCCATCCTTTTATTTTGAGTCTATGTGTATCTTTGCATGTGATGGGTTTCCTGGATACAGCACACAGATGGGTATTGACTTTATATCCAATTTGCTTGTCTGTGTTTTTTGATTGGGGCATTTAGCCCATTTATATTTAAGGTTAATATTGTCATGTGTGAATTTGATCCTGCCATTTTGATGCTAGCTGCTTGTTTTGCCCTTTAGTTGATGCAATTTTTTCATTGTGTTCATACTCTTTATCATTTGGTACATTTTTGGAATGGCTGGTACTGGTTGTTCCTATGTTTAGTGTCTCTTTCAGGAGCTCTTGTAAAGCAGACCTGGTGGTGATGAAATTTCTGAGCAATTGCTTGTTCATAAAGCATTTTATTTCTCCTTCACTTATGTAGCTTAGTTTGGCTGGATATGAAATTCTGGGTTGAAAGATCTTTTCTTTAAGGATGTTGAATATTGGCCCCCACTCTCTTCTGGCTTGTAGGGTTTCTGGTGAGAGATCCACTGTGAGTTTGATGGGCTTCCCTTTGTGGGTAACCCGACCTTTCTCTCTGGCTGTCCTTAGCATTTTTTCCTTCATTGCAACCCTGGTGAATCTAATGATTATGTGCCTTGGGGTTGCTCTTCTTGAGGAATACCTTTGTGGTGTTCCCTGTATTTCCTGGACTTGAATGTTGGCCTGCCTTGCTAGGTTGGGGAAGATTTCCTGGATAATATCCTGAAGATTGTTTTCCAGCTTGGATTCAACGTCTCCATCACATTCAGGTACACCTATCAAACGTAGACTAGGTCTTTTCACATAATCCCATATTTCTTGGAGGCTTTGTTCATCTCTTTTTACTCTTTTATCTCTAATCTTGCCTTCTTGTTTTATTTCATTGAGTTGATCTTCGACCTCTGATATTCTTTCTTCTGTTTGGTCAGTTCGGCTGTTGAAATTTGTGTATGCTTCACGAAGTTCTCGTGTTGTGTTTCTCAGCTCCATCAATTCACTCATATTTCTCTCTAAGCTGTTTATTCTCGTTAGCATTTTGTCAAATCTTGTTTTTAAGGTTCTTTTTTTCTTTGTCTTGGTATAGTTCAGGATCTTTTAGCTCAGAAGATTTTGTTATTACTCACCTTCTGAAGCCTATTTCTGTCCATTCATCAGACTCATTCTCCAACCAGTGTTGTTCCCTTGCTGGTGAGGAGTTGTGATCCCTTGGAGGAGGAGAGGTGTTCTGGTTTTGGGAATTTTCATCTTTTTGCACTGGTTTCTTCCCATATTTGTGGATTTATCTACCTGTGGTCTTAGTGATTGGTGACTTTCGGATGGGGTCTCTGAGTGGACATCCTTTTTGTTGATCATGAAGTTATTTCTTTGTTTCTTAGTTTTCCTTCTAACAATCAGGCCCCCCTGCTGTAGGACTGCTGGAGGTCCACTCCAGACCCTGCTTGCCTGGGGATCAACTACAATGGCTGCAGAATAGTAAGGGTTGCTGCCAGTTTCTTCTTCTGTTATTTTTGTCCCATAAGGATACCCGCCAGATGTCAGCCTGAGCTCTCCTATAAGGTGTCTCTTTTGTTATATGGGGGTTGGGGAGCTGCTGGAGGAGACAGTCTTTCTCTTATAGGAGCTCAAGTGCTGAGCTGTGAGCTCCATTGTTCTATTCAGAGCTGCTGGGCAGGTACGTTTAAGTCTGCTGTGGTGGAACTCATAACCGCCTTTTTTTCCCAGGTGCTCTGTCCTGGGAAGGTGGGGCTTTATTTATAAGTTCCTGTCATTCTGCTGCCTATTTTCAGAGATGCCCTTCCCAGTGAGGAGGTAGCCTAGTCACAGTTTGCCAGCAGAGGTGTTGCTGAGCTGCCATGGGCTCTGCCCAGCTGCTGTGTGAACTTCCATGCAGTTTTGTCTATAGGGGTATAATTAGAATTGCCTCGGTAATGGTCGACTACCTCAGTTATGGTGGACTGCCTCAGTAATGGCGGACTGCCTCAGTAGTGGTGGACTGCCTTGGTAATGGTGGACGCCCTTCCCTCCACAGAGTTGGCCCATCCCAGGTCCAGCTGCGCTTCCTCTGAAACTCTCAATCCAGAGCATTTCAGATTGCTGGTATTTGTGGGGTGGGATTAGCTAAGCCAGATCACCTGGCTCCCTGTTTCAGCCCCTTTTCTTTCAGTTGAATGGGCGACTCTGTCCCTCAGGTGTTACAGTCACCAGTTGAAATGGTGCCTGGATTTGTTTGAGTTTTTGTGCAGAGACCCACTGTACTGGCTGAAACAGCTGTGCTGGAGACTTGTGGTGCTTTTCCGCCTGGGAATCTCTTGGTCTGTGGGCAATAAAAATTTGTTTGGAAATGCAGTGATCACCAACCCTCTGCGTTTTCGCTGGGAACTGTAATGCAGAGCTGTTCCTATTCGGCCATCTTGGATCATCTCCCTATTTGTTTTATTTCTTTCTGTGGGTTGTAGTCAAGGAAAGTAAGAAAGTTACTGTTGCAGGGTATCAGAACCCCACAATGCTTTTGAAATGGATGTATGCTAGAACATGATATCTTTGTCATGCCAAACATTCCTTTAAACATCAGAATATAACTATTTATTGATACAGGTATATATAGTTATCAAATAAAGAGTTTCTACTTTTTCTTTAAATAAACTTAAAATTTCCATGTGAGTAAAATAAAAATACAATCAAAATATGTTTGTGTTCTCTTCTTTTGAAATTCCGAAAATGCTAATATTATTAATTGTACTCAGTATATTCTGAATAATGTAATTTAAATTTTCAATACTTAACTGCATTTTTCTGCCCATTTAGTCATGGTGTGCTTGCTATATTTTTCTGTTTATAACCTAAAATAAAACATGAAGACTAATAATAAAATACTTAACTCTATTTTGTATTCATCCTGTCATCCTATTATTGAAGCACTTTGAATAGTATCTATATGTGATTTGTATAACTTTCACAACACTGTATTATAAATTGAAATGAAATGATAGCTAGAATAAATATTTGATGTCCTTTCTCCCTATCATTCTCTCTGTATACTTTCCATTTTGGTGTCAGATGACCATTTTGAAAAGAGTAGGATAAGATTGCGTATTTGCTAAGAGATTTATTTTTTGTAATGCATTAGAAAGGCTCAGGAAATTAGGAGTTCAGCTGCTCACAGTCTATAAACTGCTGTTTAAATTACAGAAGCTTTTAAAGTCCTCACTGTGGATGTTTCACAAAGGTTATTTTCATATTTAAAATTCTCTGTGAATTTGTTTTTTGACCAGAAAATGAGTCAAGGGTTGTCTTTAAGCTACTGTAATTCTCGGGTATATTTCAAATCAATTCAAGTCATGTCAAAACAGGTCTGTAAAAATTAAATTACCCCTGTGTAAGGCCTGTGTGCCAAACCTGTATGTCAAACCTTTGTGCCCAAAACTTATGTATATAGCTGCTATGCATATATTGAGCCTGTGTACCCAAAGCTTATGAAACCTATGTGTATAACCTGTGTATCCAAGGCCTATGTCTCCCTAGGAGACATAGTGTAAGGTACATGGATGTGCTTTGGTCAAGGAGAAGCCGAGGCAGATATCCAAGCCAAAGTGACTCAGTGAGTTTGGAGTATAGATGCATAACTCCACTTGTTATATAATCACAGCTATGTAGTGATAACATGGGAAGGGTCATCACCTGGCTTAAAGCCACTATTGTTTGTAAAAGGTATAACTGCCTTGCTCATGCTGTGCATGTGGTTCACGTCCAGGGAGAGAGAGTGAAGCTGCTGACACTGTAGAGAAAGCCGGCAGTGCAGCTCTGTGTGGGAGCAGCAGGAGCCACAGAGACAGACCAGGCAGCCAAGACAGAGACAGACAGTGTAAGAAATCTGCTGAATAAAACTATATTTTATCTGCCTATGTCCCCCGCCATCTGCCCCAAGTATTCGTTCAACTATCTGCCACCCACCCACCTAGTCCCTTTGAACCTCAGCATGGGCTGGAACCTAACACTGGGCATGACATCTTGTTTCTTTTCTTTTTTTTAATACCTATTTTATTGTGTTTTAGGTTTTGGGGTACATGTGAAGAACATGCAAGATTGTTGCATAGGTACATACATGGCTATGTGGTTTGCTGCCTTCCTCCCCTTCACCTATATCAGACATTTCTCCCCATGTTATCCCTCCCCAACTCCCCACCTCCTGCTGTCCCTCCCCTAGTTCCCCTCCACAGACCCCAGTGTGTGATGCTCCCCTCCCTGTGTCCATGTGTTCTCATTATTCAACACCCGCCTATGGACACCTTGTTTCTTCTTTTACAACACATTTCCAAATCTAGGAGGAAAAAGATCCTATGAAATACTAGCAATGAGGTTTCTGTTCTCAAAAATATGAATAGTAAATAAAATGGCCTACAGGTAGACACAGATCTATTATATAAATTTAACATTGTTATTCCCTAGTCTAAAGCTGACTTGTATGGGTAAAAAGTAAATTACAAATTAATAAAGGCAGTGGTCATAATCTCTTCTTCTCCTATGTCTCTGTCCTATAACATTTGTTACTTTCTTCTATATATTATGTTATGTGTGAGAGTCTCATCTCTCCTACCATGATAAAGCTCTTTAGGGAAAACATCCCTTCTCTTATATATCTTTTTGTCCTCATACTACCTATCTCTGATTTTACATTATTTAGCATTTAATTCATTAATTTCATAAGCTTTTAAAAAATATTTGTCTATTCAAGAATATTTGAAAAACGGTAAAATAAATAAATAAATAAAATGAGCCACAGTTTCTTCATCTGAATATACCAGAGATAATATTTGAAATGATTTCCCCTCTTTTATCTTTTTCTATGGCTTTTATATACAAAGGATGATGTCCACATAGTTTGTATATACAGTTAGACATTATAACATGAAAAGTCTCCACGTAATTGTTAAATCGTGGTAAACAGTTAAAAAGCTCCATAATGTTTCATGTAGTGAGTATTACAATACTCTTTTGCTTTGAGGCAGAAAAGTTGTTGCAAACTAAGCTGTGACTCCAAAACTCACCTCCACCTCGCACCCTGCTCCCACCCCACCCCATATTTTTTGGAATGCTATAGTCCTTTTGAGGATAGAAGTGTAGTGAGTGATCTGGTGATGAAACCATGACTCCAGGTGTAGGTTTTAGGATGTACTGAGTTCATCAAAGAGACCATCATGCTATGCACAGCTCTGAAGAGCAAGACTCTGGGGTTCATTAGATGTTACTGGCAGTTTGTTTCATAACTTTTCTATCTTGATCACCCAAAAAAACTTACCTTCTCAAGAAAAGGAAGGACTTTGCAGCTTTAAACAGCTGAAGACCTGATTTGCCTCAGTTTGTTTATATTGGACATTAAGACACCATTTGTTTAAACTGTGAATTGGGATGCTTCACCATTAAAGGGAAATGAGCTCTTAAGAGAAAACTCCTGGAAAGGATCCAAGATGGCTGATTAGGAGCAGCTCAGGATTGCAGTTCCCAGCGAAAGCATGGAGGGACTGCAGGGAAGTTCACACGACAACTGGGCAGAGCCCACAGCAGCTCAGCAAAGTCTCTGAAGGCAGAATGTGACTAGGATGCCTACTCGCTGGACAGGACAGCCCTGAAGAAAGATAGCAGCACCATAGAAATTTATAAATAAAGCCCTGACTCCCTGTGACAGAGCAGCTGGGGGAAAAAAAAAAAGGAGTTTATGAATTCTGCTGCAGCAGACTTAAATGTATCTGCCCAGCAGCTCTGAATGAACAAAGGAGCTCACAGCTCAGCACTTGAGCTCCTATAGAGGACAGACTATCTCCTCAAGCAGTTCCCTGACCCCAGTATATCCAAAGAGTCACCTCATAAAGGAGAGCTCAGACTGACATCTGGTGGGTATCCTTCTCGGACAAAGATAGCAGAAAAAGAAACTAGGAGCAACCTTTACTATGCTGCAGCCACTGCAGGTGATCCCCAGGCAAGCAGGGCCTGGAGTGGACCTCAGCAGTCCTACAACAGAGGGGCCTGACTGTTAGAAGGAAAACTAAGAAACAGAAAGAAATAACTTCATCATCAACAAATTGGACATCCACTCAGAGACCCAATCTGAAAGTCAACAACTACAAAGACGACAGGTGGGTAAATCCACAAAGATGGGAAGAAACCAGTGCAAAAAGGATTAAAACACCCAAAACCAGAAAGCCTCTCCTCCTACAAGGGATCACAACTCCTCACCAGCAAGGGAACAAGGCTGGATGGAGAATGAGTGTGATGAATTGAGAGAAACAGGCTTCAGAAGGTGGGTAACAAGAAACTTCTGTGAGCTAAAAGAACATGTTCTAACCCAATGCAAAGAAACTAAGAATCTTGAAAAAGATTTGACGAAAAGCTAACGAGCATAAACAGCTTAAAGAGGAATATAAGTGAATTGATGGAGCTGAAAAACAGAACACGAGAACTTCGTGAAGCATACACAAGTTTCAACAGCCGAATTGACCAAGCAGAAGAAAGGATATCAGAGGTTGAAGATCAACTCCATGAAATAAAACGAGAAGACAAGATTAGAGAAAAAAAGGGTAAAAAGGAATGAACAAAGTCTCCAAGAAATATGAGACTATGTGAAAAGACCTAATCTATGTTTGATAGGTGTACCAGAATGTGACAGAGATGATCAATCCAAACTGGAAAATACTCTTCAGGATATTATCCAGGAAAACTTCCCCAACCTACCAAGGCAGGCCAACATTCAAGTCGAGGAAATACAGAGAACACCACAAAGATATTCCTCAAGGAGAGCAACCCTAAGGCATATAATCATCAGATTCACCAGGGTTGAAAGGAAGGAAAAAATGCTAAGGACAGCCAGAGAGAAAGGTCGGGTTACCCACAAAGGGAAGCCCATCGGACTCACAGCAGATTTCTCAGCAGAAACCCTGCAAGCCAGAAGAGAGTGGGGGCCAATATTCAACATTCTTAAAGAAAAGAACTTTCAACCCAGAATTTCATATCCAGCCAAACTAAGCTTCATAAGTCAAGGAGAAATAAAATCCTTTACAAACAAGCAATTACTCAGAAATTTCATCACCACTGGGCCTGCTTTACAAGAGCTCCTGAAAGAAGCACTAAACACAGAAAGGAACAACCAGTATCAGCCACTCCAAAAACATACCAAATGGTAAAGAACATCGACACAATGAAGAAATTGCATCAACTAACAGGCAAAACAACCAGCTAGCATCAAAATGGCAGGATCAGATTCACACATAACAATATTAACCCTAAATGTAAATGCGCTAAACGCCCCAATCAAAAGACACAGACTGGCAAATTGGATAAAAAGCCAAAACCCATTGGTGTGCTGTATCCAGAATACCCACCTCACATGCAAGGATACACAAAGGCTCAAAATAAAGGGATGGAGGAAGACTTACCAAGCAAATGGTGAGCAAAAAAAAGCAGGAGTTGCAATTCTCATCTCTGATAAAATAGACTTTAAACCAACAAAGATCAAAAGAGACAAAGAAGGACATTACATAATGATAAAAGGATCAATGCAACAAGAAGAGCTAACGATCCTAAATATATACGTGCCCAATATGGGAGCACCCAGATACATAAAGCAAGTTCTTAATGACTTACAAAGAGACTTAGACTCCCACACAATAACAGTGGGGGATTTTAACACCCCATTGTCAACATTAGACAGATCAACAAGACAGAAAATTAACAAGGATATCCAGGACTTGAACTCAGACCTGGACCAAGCAAACCTAATAGACATTTACAGAACTCTCCAGCCCAAAATCCACAGATTACACATTCTTCTCAGCACCACATCACACCTACTCTAAAATTGACCACATAATTGGAAGTAAATCACTCCTCAGCAAATGCAGAAGAACAGAAATCATAACAAACAGTCTCAGAGACCACAGTGCAATCAACTTAGAACTCAGAATACAGAAACTAACTCAGAACCACACAATTTCATGGAAACTGAACAACTGGCTCTTGAATGTTGACTGGATAAACAATGAAATGAAGGCAGAAATAAAGATATTCTTCAAAACCAATGAGAATGAAGACACAGCATACCAGAATCTCTGGGACACATTCAAAGCAGTGTCTAGAGGAAAATATACAGCAATAAATGCCCACATGAGAAGCAAGGGAAGATCTAAAATTGACATCCTATCGTCAAAATTGAAAGAGCTAGAGGAGCAAGACCAAAAAAAACACAAAACCTAGCAGAAGACAAGAAATAACTAAGATCAGAGCAGAACTGAAGGAGATAGAGACACATAAAACCCTTCAAAAAATCAATAAATCCAAGAGCTTGTTTTTTGAAAAGATCAACAAAATAGACCACTAGCCAGATTGATAAAAAGAGAGAATAATCAAATAGATGCAATAAAAAACGGTAAAGGGGATATCACCACAGTTTCCACAGAAATACAAACCACCATCAGAGATTACCACAAACAACTCTATGCCCATAAACTAGTAAACCTGGAAGAAATGGATAAATTCCTGGACACTTGCATCCTCTCAAGCCTAAACCAGGAAGAAGTTGAAACCCTGAATAGACCAATAACAAGGGCAGAAGTTGAGGCAGCAATTAAGAGCCTAACACTCAAAAAAAGCCCAGGTCCAGATGGGTTCACAGCCAAATTCTAGCTTGTACCATTCATTCTGAAACTATTCCAAACAATCCAAAAAGAGGGAATCCTTCCCAAATCATTTTATGAGACCAACATCATCCTGATACCAAAACCCAGCAGAGACTCAGCAAGAAAAGAAAACTTCAGGCCAATATCCACGCTGAACATAGACGCAAAAATCTTCAACAAAATACTGGC
Organism: Alouatta palliata; assembly: GCA_004027835.1. Taxonomy (NCBI): domain Eukaryota; kingdom Metazoa; phylum Chordata; class Mammalia; order Primates; family Atelidae; genus Alouatta; species Alouatta palliata. The sequence goes on along the minus strand of PVKV010009574.1, from coordinate 12,762 downwards.
AAACCAATTGCAACAGCACATCAAAAAGCTTATCCATCACGATCAAGTAGGCTTCATCCAAGGGATGCAAGGCTGGTTCAAGATACGCAGGTCTATAAATGTAATTCACCACATAAACAGAACCAAAGACAAAAAATACATGATTATCTCAATTGATGCAGAGAAGGACTTTGACAAAATTCAACAGCACTTTATGCTAAAACCCTCAATAAATCAGGTTTTTATGGAATGTATCTCAAAATAATAAAAGCTATTTATGACAAATCAACAGCCAGTATCATACTGAATGGGCAAAAACTGGAAGCATTACCTTTGAAATCTGGTGCTAGACAAGGATGCCCTCTCTCACCACTCCTATTCAATATAGCACTGGAAGTTCTAGCCAGAGCAATCAGGCAAGAAAAATAATAAAGGGTATTCAATTAGGAAAGGAGGAAGTCAAACTGTCTCTATTTGCAGAAAACATGATCGTATATTAAGAATACCCCATCGTCTCAGCCCAAAATCTCCTGAAACTGATAAGCAACTTCAGCAAAGTCTCAGGATACAAAATCCATGTGTGAAAATCACAAGCATTCCTATACACCAATAACAGACTTTAAGAGAGCCAAATCAAGAATGAACTGCCATTCACAACTGCTACAAAGAGAATAAAATACCCAGGAATAAACTAACAAGGAACGTAAAGGACCTCTTCAAGGAGAACTACAAGCCACTGCTCAACGAAATAAGAGAGGACACAAACAGATGGAGAAACATTCCATGCTCATGGTTAGGAGGAATCAATATCATGAAAATGGCCATACTGCCCAAAGTAATTTACAGATTCAACACTATCCCCATCAAGCTACCAATGACCTTCTTCACAGAACTGGGAAAAACTCACTTTAAACTTCATGTGGAACCAAAAGAGAGCCTGCATAGCCAAGTCAATTCTAAGCAAAAAGAACAAAGCTGGAAGCATCACGCTACCTGACTTGAAACTATGCTACAAGGCTACAGTAATCAAAACAGCATAGTACTTGTACCAAAACACAGATATAGACCAATGGAACAGAACAGAGTCCTCGGAGGCAACACCACACATCTATGATCATCTGATCTTTGACAAACATTACAGAAACAAGCAATGGGGAAAGAATTCCGTTTAATAAATGGTGTTGGGAAAACTGGCTAGCCATGTGCAGAAAGCAGAAACTGGACCCCTTCCTGACACCTTACACTAAAATTCACTCCAGATGGATTAAAGACTTAAGCATAAGACCTAACACCATAAAAACCTTAGAAGAAAACCTAGGCAAAACCATTCAGGACATAGACATAGGCAAGAACTTCATGACTAAAACACCAAAAGCATTGGCAGCAAAAGCCCGAATAGACAAATGGGACCTAATAAAACCCCACAGCTTCTGCACAGCAAAAGAAACAGTCATTAGAGTGAACTGGCAACCAACAGAATGGGACAAAATTTTTGCAGTTTACCCATCTGACAAAGGGCTGATATCCAGAATCTACAAAGAACTAAAACAGATTTACAAGAAAAAAACAAACAAGCCCATTCAAAAGTGGGCAAAGGATATGAACAGACACTTTTTAAAAGAAGACACACATGAGGCCAACAAATATATGAAAAAATGCTCATCATCACTGGTCATCAGAGAAATGCAAATCAAAACTACATTGAGATACCATCTCCTGCCAGTTAGAATGGCGATCATTAAAAAATCTGGAGACAACAGATGCTGGAGAGGATGTGGAGAAACAGGAACACTTTTACACTGTTGGTGGGAGTGTGAATTAGTTCAACCATTGTGGAAGACAGGATTCCTCAAGGACCTAGAAACAGAAATTCCATTTGACCCAGCAATCCCATTACTGGGTATATATCCAAAGGATTATAAATCATTCTACTATAGGGACACATGCACATGAATGTTCATTGCAGCACTGTTTGCAATAACCAAGACCTGCAATCAACCCAAATGCCCATCGATGATAGACTGGACAGGGAAAATGTGGCACATATACACCATGGAATATTATGCAGCCATAAAAGAATGATGAGTTCATGTCCTTTGTAGGGACATGGATGAACCTAGAAACCATCATTCTCAGCAAACTGACACAAGAACAGAAAATCAAACACCACATGTTCTCACTCATAGGTGGGTGCTGAACAATGAGAACACATGGACACAGGGAGGGGAGTATTATACACCGGGGTCTGTCAGGGGGAAATAGGGGAGGGACAGAGAGGGGTGGGGAGTTGGGGAGAGATAGCATGAGGAGAAATGCCAGATATAGGTGATGGGGAGAAAGGCAGCAAATCATATTGCCATGTGTGTACCTATGCAACAATCTTGCATGTTCTTCACATGTACCCCAAAACCTAAAATGCAATAAAAAAAAAAAAAAAAAGAAAACTACTTCTGGGACTTCACTCACACTAGAAATGCCTTGACACTATACGTGGGTTCCCAGGGAGATCTCTCCAGGCTCTACGTGTTCTCCACACACTTAACCACGTTAACCATTCCACTGCCCTAAATACCAGCCATATTGCTTTGTACCATATATCCACCTCTCTGCTTGACTTTTTTAAATTTTTCACATGATGGAAAGTGTTTCTTTAATCACTTATTTTGTTTTCAACTTTTATTTTTGGTTCAAAAGAGTACAAGTGTAGGTTTGTTATATAGGTAAATTGCATGTTTCAGGAGTTTGGTGAACAGATTATTTTGTCACCCAGGTAATCAGATAATACCTGATAGGTAGTTTTTCAATGCTCACCCTCCTCCCACCCTCCACAAAGAAGGGAACAACAGACACCAGGCCCTATTTGGGGGTGAAGGGTGGGAAGAGGGTGAGGACTGGTAAACTACCTATCAGGTATTATGCTGATTACCTTGGTGACAAAATAATCTGTACATCAAACCCCCACAACATGCAATTTATCCACTTAACAAACCTATACATACACCCCTTGAACCTTTATGTCCATGTGTACTCAATGTTTATCTCCCACTTGTAATTGAGAACATACAGTATTTGTTTTGTTGTTGCTGCATTAATACATGTAAGACAATGGCCTCCAGCTACATCCAGGTTGCTGCAAAGAACATGATCTCATTCTTCTTTATGCCTATGTAGTATTCCGTGATGTATATATACACTACCTTTTCTTCATCCAGTTCACAACTGATGGGCATCCAGGTTGATTCCATGTCTTTGCTATTGTGAATAGTGCTGCGATGAACATACGTGCATGTGTCTTTTTGGTGGAATGATTTGTATTCCTTTGAGTATATACCCAGTAATGAGATTCTTGGGTTGAATGTTAATTCTATTTTAAGTTCTTTAAGAAATCTCCAGGCTGCTTTCCACAGTGGCTGAACAAATTTACATTCCCACCAGCAGTGTATAAGTATTCTGTTTCCTCTGCAACCTTGCAAGCATCTGTTATTTCTTGACATTTTAATGATAGCCATTCTGACCAGTGTGAGATGGTATCTCATTGTGGTTTTAATTTGCATTTCGCAAGTTATTAGTGATATTGAACATTTTTCCTATGCTTGTTTGCCATGTGTATGTCTTCTTTTGAGAAGTATCTGTTCACGTCTTTTGCCCATTTTTTAATGTTTTTTTTTTGTTTGTTTTTTGGTTATTAAGTTCTTTACAGATTCTGGATATTAGACCATTGACAGATACATAGTTTGCAAATATTTTCTCCCACTCTTTAGGTTGTCTATTCACTTTTTTGATAATTTTTCTTCTACTTGGCTTTTCTGAAGTTGGTAGTCCATTCAGATAATTTTTTATATGGGAAGGAGTAGGAAATCTCCACCCAAGTTCTGGCATGCACACTACATTTTCCACCATGCTTCATTCTAACATCCAGGCCCAGATCTCAAAACATCCCATCCAGGTTGGAACCCCAGGGTAGCACCAGATACAGGCAAGGGGGCAGCAGGTAGTTCAGACACTGACTATTTGGGAGACAATTTTCATATTTTCAGATGATTGTGGGGTTTATCTTATATGTTATGCCCAGAAAATTTAGCTAGAATATTTTTGAAATTTTAAAGACTCTATTAATATTTTATTTGGGTTAAGTATATGACTTTTCACTTTCTTTAGACATTTCAAAAGAAAGAGAGGCAAATGTATATGTCATACAAAAGTTTGTGTATGTTTATTAGTTTGAATGCTTTATCATCTAGTTTAAATTTCAATGCTTAATCTATAACTGATTATTACTGCTCTGTTAAAAGTTACTCTATGATTATATACTTTTAAATTTGCTTTGTATTTTAAAGCTTTTGCTTTTGTGTTTTTTAAATAGATATCAGTGTTTTAATATACTGTTTTCAATATTGATTTGATTATAGTATTTAAAACAATAGAGTTTGTCATAGAGGAAGTTCTCAATGAATATTATTGCTGTAGTTATTTTAACAGACACAGAAAGGAGATGAGATATTACATGAAATATATATATTTTATCAATATAAAATGATATTCCACATCAGTTTGGGATCACTTTCAAAGAGCAGTAACATATATTCAACTATAGTGATTAACCATATAATGAGTTTATCCATATAACAAGTTGAGAGTTCACTATTTTATCCCACATGAAGAGTACTTTCAACTCATATACAGCAGAGCAGATTGACAGCACCTTCTCTCTTTCTGCTCTGCTATCCTTAGCTGCAGCTGTCATACCCAAGTTCACCCCAATCTCTTACTTTTAAAAAGTGATTCTATCAGAAAGAAGAACAAAGAAGCAACTAGGAGGAAAAGGCTCCACCAGTATAAAGAAAAGACAAATTTACCAGCAATCCACAGCAGATTGCTGATTATGTCCCAAGAGATGGAGATCTTATACGGCCTGCTCTATGCAAGAAAGGTTAGAAATAATTGACTTTTTTTTTAAGCAGGCAATGTGGCATCCCAAGCAAAATTTGAGGTTCTGTTAGTAAGGAAAAAGGACAGACAGAATATTGGCTAGGCAAAAATATTGTCTTTTATGCCTGCTATAGTTCTCTGATGCCTTTTATTTTCATTTGTCTAATATTTATTATTGCTTTGTTTATCTCTCTTTTTTAAAAATTTACTGCCATATTATATTTTAATATTGTTATTATTAATGTCAGTCTTTATGTCATTTGGTACATAGTTTTTAAGCTCTGGAAAATATCCATTCGAATCAAATATTTTCTCATAAGTAAAATCTATTCTTTCCAATATATTTCAAAGTGGACATAAACAAGGGATCTTTAGGAATCAATGCACTAATTACAAAAAATCCTTCCTCAAAGGGTTCAGGAATTTTTATGTTTATCATATTCACTGATGGTCAGAAACCCAAAGAATAGGCAAGTTTCTTGGTACCTTATTTTCCTTAGCATCCTTCAACCTAAACTAGGCCAAATATAGACTGTCCCTATGCAAAATGTTAGGGTCCATTTCTTATAATTACTATTATTGTGAACATTTACTAGAACTCATATTAGAGCTGATTACCAATTATATTTGATAATTAAAGGAGAAGCATTTTACATATTTTTAAAGTAAAGCAATACCTTAATAACAATTTTTCCACTGATTTGTTTTTCACAAAGTCCATTTTCAAGGTGATAAAAAGGAAATTGCAGGCGGGCACAGTGGCTCATGCCTATAATCTTAACACTTTGGGAGGCCAAGGCAAGTGGATCACTTGAGGTCAGGAGTTTGAGACCAGCCTGGCTAACATGGTAAAACCCCATCTCTACCAAAAATACAAACATTAGTTGGGCATGGTGGCACATGCTTGTAATCCCAGCTATTTGGGAAGCTGAGGCAGGAGGATCACTTGGACCCAGGAGGTGGAGGCTGCAGTGAGCTGAGATCATCACTACACTTCTAGCCTGGGTGACAGAGTAAAACTCTGTCTTGAAAAAAAAAAAGAAAAAAAAGGAAATTGAAGTTGAAAACATTAGAGTGTCATGATGTTCACAGACCTGAAAATTATCAGTTGACTCGAAGTGCCAAGTACAGTACTTGTGCTTTATAGATATTAGTTCATTAGTCCCCAGATTACAAACCCGACTGATGTCATGATTCTTATTTTGAAAATGAGGAAACCACAGCTTAGACCATTTAAGAAACTTTCTCAGAGTGACACTACTAACAAGGGTAGAGATGGGGTTTAAACTTAGACATGTCTTAATTCTCAAGCCCGTGTGCCTAACTTCTCACCAGTTTACTTCTCTTACCAGATGGTCCAGGTTTCTTGAAAAGAACCACAGTTAGCACGGGCAAGCAGGAGTAAGAGAACAGTCTAAAAAGAGGAAGAAGGTATCATGTTGGAAGATTTTTAGATTTTTTTACTGGACAGACTATGGTTGGAATCCACAGCAGTGTAGGACAACAGAATCAAAATGTAATAGTTGTCATTTTAGTAATTAACTACATAACCAGACAAATGTGTCATATTTTACTAAGAAAGAACTTAAAGAACTATTGTAATATTGTTTGAATGAACAGTGATTATATAAAAGGAACTCAAAGTTGAACACTTTTAGGGAAGAGAGAAAAAGAGTAGCCAGTGATTTACAAATTATGTTTAAAAACCTAAATTTTAAATTGGGAACCTATAGTCAAACTTCTTTCAAAATTATTGTTCTGATGAATGAAACTCCCACCAAAACTGTAAAGTCTCTGAATATAAACACAACTTAATTAATTAATTTTACAAGGATAAACTTGTTCTGCAGACGTAGATTGATTAAAAACAGATCTCCACAGTAAGATGTAAAAGAGAAGAGAGTACAGGTTGAGGGTGTTTTATAAATTATCCCAATACTAAAGAAGCATCTATTTTCACTAAGAGCAGAGCTGACCATTATGAATGCATTACAGCAAATATGGAGTATCTGTATGAGGTAATTTATGTGTGTTAAAGGGAGAGGTTACCACAAATCTGGAGAAAATATAAATGAATGTTCACTGAAACTCTTTCCTTGACCTTTATTTTTATTAACCCGACATATATAGAAATACTATCAATACTTTTAAAAGTTACCCTTCCTGAATATTTTCTCATTCAAAAATGAGGAGCCTGGCACAGCAGTGCCTGTATGTAGTTCTAGTTACCTGGGAGGCTGAGGTGGGAGGATCACTTGAGCTTACTGGCTCAAGACCAGCCAGAACAAAATAGTGAGATAATTGTATATATTATATATTTTTTCCAGTGAAAATATAGTATTTGGTTGGTAGTTATTTGTGAACCAGTGTAAATCTTTTGAGACTTGTTTTTATGCAATTGGTATGATGAAACTTGAGTATCCTTCGGGCTAGTACTAGTTTAGCTCTGCTACCACAGTGCCATGTTTCCAGACTCTTTATCGTATTCTCTGTGTTCAATGATATCTTTTTACTCTGGATACCCAGAACTTGAAATCTCTTGGCCTTATGTGAACTCAGGGGAATGTGTAACCTAAAGATGACCAATTCTTCTTTACCTCATAAAGTTTCACCTTATTCTTGCATAACTACATTTAGCACATCTGCCTCAGCCAACCAAAATTCCAATCTATGTCTTCACAACCAGAGAGCTTATTATGCAATGTGTGGGTCCATCTCCCTATGCTGTGGTGTAGAAAAGCCCTCTAGGGCAATAACTAGGGTGACTGTAAGGTTCACCTCAATTGTATATATTATATATGTTAGTATAATATATATTACATATAAAATATGTAATTTACCAGAACCTGGGCATAGATTAGTTTATCAGTTAATGTTATTGTTGCTGTCATTATTAAAAAAATAGATTCTTCGAGAAGTAATCAGGTCACAGATGATGTTTACATATATTTGCAGGCAGAGGAGAGAGAAGGTAAGTGGGTAGAAGTTTCCAAAATACAAGATGTGGTAAGTATAAAAGGACAGAGAGGACGGTCGATAGAAGGGACAGGAAGTGAGAAGTCGAAAGAAGCTGTATAGAAGGTAAGAAGTAAGCACTAGAAGATCCAAGGACCATACGATTTAATAGAGATAAGATTTTAGGCATAGACCAGTTGAAAAACAGTAATAAGAGGAAAATGCAGACAATGAGAAAGGAAGCAAAATTTAAACATTATCTAGATATAATCAGGCAGTGTTCTCACGAGTTAGCTTTATAGTAAATTGTTCTTGTTACTTGAGTAATCCAATTCAAAACAAACTCACCTCAAAATAAAGTTGTTCTCTCATGGATTTTAAAACATAAGCAAGAAATTCTACAAATAAAACAGTACATGAAGTCTCTTACACTCTGAAAAAGAAAATGTATTATAATGTGAAACAATAGGGAAAATAATTTCTTTTCTTTGCTAAGTACTTATTTTATATAAATCATTTAGATTAGAAAATTGATATTGATAGTGTACATTTATAAATTAAATAAGGGCTGGCCACAGTGGCTCACACCTATAATTCCAAGAGTCTGAAGGCCAATGTAGGCAAACTGCTTGAGCCCAGAAGTTCGACACAAGCCTGGGAATTAACCCAGAGAAGGCAGCATAGGAAATTGAAGCAATTATGCTGTATCCTAGGTGGAGGAATAAAGAACATTTAAACAACTAACAAGTTCAAGTGCTCACACATAATGGTTTTCCAATGAAAAAGAGGGAAATTGAGTCTGGATTTGAGAAACCAGTTTAGGATATATGAAGGTTTTTCCCTGAATAATGAAGTAGAAGATTTTTAAGTAACTACAAAGATGAAATCTTCTAGTTAGTGCCCTCTTCCTGTTACTCTTTGTGTGCCTGAACTTCCAAACTTTTCTCTAAGAACAGTCTCAGAACAATCCAGCAATAGTGACAGCATATTTTTCAATCGCTAAAGGATTCATCTGCACATGTGGACATGATAAGGCAGCAGAAACTAATTTTTTACTTACAGAGAATTCTCAGGTTTTCAAAAAATTTTAAATACATATTCTCTTTTGTGATATTAATGAGGCAATAATTCAAGTTTTATATAGCTCCCTTACAACTTTCAGACTTTTTTCTATACACGCATATTTTAGTCACCCATTCTTAAGGTCATTTCAGCAAGATGACAAATTGGAAAACTACAAGTTCTCCTTCCTCACAGACACTGAGTTGACAATAACAGAATACCCTCATGAGAACCATAGAGAGAAGTTAAGAAGATACATCACCTAAGCCATTGTAAAATCAAGACAGGATTTCAAAGAAAGAAGTAAGGAAATCTGCAGCATTTGATGTGTCTGTTCATGTGTCTCCCATGAAATGACATAACGCAGAACAATTAGAAAAAAACTCCTTTCCCGTACTGGGGCCTTTGCCTAAAACAGAAGAGTAGACCATGTTTCCAATGTTCTGGTTTATGTGAGTGCTGTCTTGGGGACTGATCTCTTTCTCACCTGACTGGGAGAGTTTGGAAGCTGCTGAAAACAGAGGCAGGTAGCATGTTAGAGCTGCAATTCCTCAGGAAAACACCAGGGAGAGCCAGAGATCATAAAAGGGTTGAAGCTCTTAAACTCTCACATATGCTCACCGGCAAAATCTTCCCCAGCTTGAAGGCAGTACACAACTGGGAGAGGGAGTTGTTTTTTTCAAATTCCCAAATCCCAGCAAACAAACATACAAATTACAGGGCATACAAAGACAGAAAAAAATATGGCACAATCAAAGGAACAAACTCCAGAAGCGAATCCTAAAGAAATAGAAATCTATGAGCATCTAAAAATGAATTTAAAATGTCATAAAAAATAATGAGCTAAAAGAGGACACAGATAAACGACTAAACAAAACCAAATACAATATATGGCCAAAATTAGAATATTGACAAATCAATGGAAACTATTTTTTAAAAACACAGAAGAAATTCTGGAGCTGAAAATTTCAATAATTGAACTGAAAATGTATTTTAAAGAATGAAACAGCAGACTTCATCAGTAAGGTGAAATAATGAGCAAACTTGAAGACAAGCCAACATTTAATCATTTGGAATGATTGAATCAGAGAATGAAAAATAAAAAAGAGTAAAGAAAAGTGAAAAGAGCCTATAGGACTATGGGACACTATTAATTGGACCAATATATAAACTATGAGAATACTAAGAGGAGATGAGAGAAGGAATAGGGAGAGAGATTGTTTGAAAAAATAATGATTTAAAATATCCCAGATCTGAAGAAAAATGGACATATGGATTCAAGAAGTTGAAAAAAAACTCCAACCAATATAAATCCCAAGAGAACAACACAGCTGTGTGTTATAATCAGACTGTTAAAGAAAAAATCTTGAACACAGAAAGGAAAAAAGAGATTCATCACATATAAAGGAGTTTCCATAAGATTACCAGGAGATTTCTCAGCAGAAACTTTGCAGGCTAGAAGGGAGTAGAATGACTCATTCAAAGTGTAGAAAAGAAAACAAAACTGTCATCAATAAATACTATATCCAGCAAAAACATCCCATCCTTCAAAAATGAATGAGAAATTAAGATTTTCTCAGATAAGCAAAAGGTGAGTGAGTTCATTACCACTATCTGCTCTGCAAGAAAGATTAACAGGTGTCCTTCATGTTGAAACAAAAGGATAGTAGTCAGCCATTTGAAACCATGTGAAAGTATAAGGTACTCTTGTAAAGGTAAATTTATAGATAAATAGAGTAACTTGTATTATCATAATTTTGATTTGTAAAATTTAAATGATAAAAAATTCAAAAGCTATAAAGTTATGTTAGTATATGATATATGAAAATATAAATTATAACATCAATAACATAAAGGAGGGGAGGTAGAACTGTTAAGAAGTAGAGATTTTGTGTGTGATTAAAGTTACTTATCAGTTTAAAATAAAATTTTATAAATTAAGATGTGTTATGTAATTGCAATGAAAACCAAAAAGAAAATATCTATGTGATATATACAAAAGTCAATAAGAAGTAAATCAAAGCATATCATTACAGAAGATCAACAAAACACAAAAGAAGACAGAAAAACAGAGAGGAGAAACAGAAAAGCTTTAAGATATACCAAAAACAAACAAACAAACAAACAAAAAAAACCAGTTAACAAAATGGCAATTGTAATTCTTCTACCATCAGTAATTACTTTAAATGTAAATAGAATCAACTGTCTGTTACACAAAGAATGTTTGTTTTACCCTAAAATTCACAGATTGAAGCCCTAATCCCAAATGTGACAAGTAGTTAGCAGTGCGGTCTTTTGAGGTAATTAGGTTTAGATGAGGTCATGAGAATTAACTGTCTTTCTCTCTCTCTCTCTCTCTCTCTCTCTCTCTCTCTCTCTCTCTCTCTCTCTCTCTCTCTCTCTTTTTTAAAGAAACAAGATCTCACTCTGTCACTCAGGCTAAAGTGCAATGGTATGATCATGGCTTACTGCAGCCTTGAACTCCTAGGTTCAGTCTCCCAAGCAGCTAGGACTACAAGCATGTACCACTATGCCCAGTTTGTTCTTTTATTTTTTGCTAAAAACACTCAATAAACTATGTGTTGATAGAACGTACCTCAAAATAAGAGCTTTTTATCAGAAACCCACAGCCAGTATCATACTGAATGGGCAAGAGCTGGAAGCATTCCCTTTGAAAACTGGCACAAGACAAGAATGCCCTCTGTCACCACTTCTATTCAACATAGTATTGGAAGTTCTGGTCAGGGCAATCAGGTGAGAGAAAGAAAGAAGAGTATTCAAATAGGAAGAGAGGAAGTCATGTCTCTGTTTGCAGATGACATGATTGTATATTTAGAAAGCCCCATTGTCTCAGCCCAAAAACTCCTTAAGCTATTGATAAGCAACTTCAGCAAAGTCTCAGGATAAATAATCCATGTGCAAAAATCACACACATTCCTATACACCAATAATACACAGAGCGCAAATTCACCAGTGAACTCCCATTCACAACTGCTACAAAGATAATAAAACACCTAGGAATACAACCTAAAAGGGATGTGAAGGATCTCTTCAAGGAGAACTACAACCACTGCTCAAAGAAATAAGAAAGGACAGAAACAAATGGAAAAACATTCCATGCTTACGGATAGGAAGAATTAATACTGTGAAAATGGCCATACTGCCCAAAGTAATTTATAGATTCAATGCTATTCCCATCAAGATACCATTGACTTTCTTCATAGAATTAGAAAAAAACTACTTTAAATTTCCTATAGAATAAAAAAAGAGCCTGTATAGCAAAGACAATCCTAAGCAAAAAGAACAAAGCTGGAGGCATCATACTACCTGACTTCAAACTATACTACAAGGCTACAGTAACCAAAACAGCATGGTACTCTTACCAAAATATATAGATAAGACAAATGCCAATAAAATAGAATAGCAATTCTAGAAATAAACCTTTATATGTATCATCAAATGATCTTCGTGGTGAAAAGACAGTTTCTTCAACAAATAATGTTGAATAATTGGATATCTACATGCAAAAGAAAAAAGTTGGACTCTTAACCTTGCATAATATCAAAAATTAACTCAAAATGAATCAAAGACCTAAACATAAGAGCAAGAGACATTTTTTCATATATTTGTTGGCTTCCTGTATGTCTTCTTTTGTAAAGTGTCTGTTCATATCCTTTGCCCACTTTTGAATGGGCTTGTTTGTTTTTTTCTTGTAAATCTCTTTCATTTCTTTGTAGATTCTGGATATCAGCCCTTTGTCAGATGGGTAGACTGCAAAAATTTTTTCCCATTCTGTTGGTTGCCGATTCACTCTAATGACTGTTTCTTTTGCTGTGC
>PVKV010009573.1:58665-80438 GCA_004027835.1 Alouatta palliata | reverse complement strand
TTTTTTTTTTTTTTTTTTTTTTTGAGACAGAGTCTCACTCCGTCACCAGGCGCCAGGCTGGAGTGCAGTGGCGCGACCTCAGCTCACTGCAACCTCCGCTGCCCGGGTTCAAGCAATTCTCCTGCCTCAACCTCCCAAGTAGCTGGGACTACAGGCGCGTGCCACCACGCCCAGCTAATTTTTTTGTATTTTTAGTAGAGACGGGGTTTCACCATGTTGACCAGGATGGTCTCGATCTGTTGACCTCGTGATCCGCCCGCCTCGGCCTCCCAAAGTGCTGGGATTACAGGTGTGAGCCACCGCACCCGGCCCATAAAAATATTCTTAATTAAGCCTGGGCATCATGGCAAGACCCTGTTTCTAAGAGTTTTTTTTTTTAATTAGCAGGCTTTGGTGGTGTGTGCTCGTAGTCCTAGCTACAAGGGAGGCTGAGGCAGGAAGACTGCTTAAGCCCAGGAGTCTGAAGTTACACTGAGCTATGATCATGCCACTGTACTCCAGCCTGGGTGACAGAATAAAACCCTATCCTTTAAAAAAAAAAAATCTTAATTAATCCAAAAGAAGTCAGGAAAAGAAGAAAAAAAGGAAAAAAAAAAAAAAACCAGATGAGACAAGTAGTATCAAGATGGTAAATTCAAACCCAACTATACTGATAATTATATCAAATGTAAATGGCTTAAACACACAAATTAAATGGCAGAGATTATCAATTAGATGTTTAAAAATCAGCACTCAATGACATAATAACTACCAGAAAACCACTTTAAATATAAAGACACAGATAGGTCAAAAAATAAAAGACTGAAAAAAGATATACTGTGCAAACATCAATTTAAAAAAACTTGGAGTGGCTATATTTATATCAGACAAGTAGATGTAAAAACAAGAAATAGCATCAGGAGAAAAAAGTGACATTAGATAATGATAAATGAGTCAATTTATCAAGAAGACAAAATACTATAAATGTTACACACCTAGTAATAGAGCTCCAGTAACAGAAGCAAAACTGATAGGATGTGAAAGAAAAAGTTGCAATCATAGTTGGAGATTTCAAAACTCTTCTCTCAGTAATTGATGAGTAAAAATTAGTATTTGAATGGTTTCAGATCAAATAAACGTATTTCATCTCTTAATTTACAAAACTTCTCAAACTGTTAAAATTTAAAAGAAGAAAACAGTTTAGATGTGATACAATACTGAGAAAATAATATTTCAGGTTGCAACCTTGAATCACCGTCAGAAATAAATGCAACTATTATAGTTGTAGGCACTTCTAATCACACTGCCCATAAGCGGGCAATGTGAATCTTTTTCTCTTCTTCTTGCGACAGAGTTTCACTCTGTCACCTGGCTAGAGTGCAGTGGCGCAATCTCAGCTCACTGCAATCTCTGCTCACTGCAACCTCCCAAGTAGCTGGGACTACAGGCGTGCGACACCATGCCCAGCTAATTATTGAATTTTTAGTAGAGACAGGGTTTTACCATGTTGGCCAGGATGGTCTCGATCTCTTGACTTTGTGATCCACCTACCTTGGCCTCCCAAAGTGCTGGGATTACAGGTGTGAGCCACTGTGCCCAGCCGGTAATGCACATCTTAACTAAACGCATATGCTAGGCTTCTGGGAAATGTAAGCCACGGTGGTTATTACAGAAAGTCTTTTAATTTGGTGCATTATTACTCTCTCTTGCAGTCCCCTGAACATTTAGTAATAATGGGATCTATTACTATTTGAAAGAACACAGAAAATAAATTTTTGAAAATAATGACTTTTAAATAGCGAAATTTGAGTGTCTATGTGAGTATATTTAAAATGAAACTAAACTTAAAAAGGAAATTATCAGTTAGATACCATTTACCAGCATATAAACTCAGCGCAGGAAATGATATCCTTTGCAAAAAGTTGAATATATGGTAACCAAAATTATAAAATAATATTATCATGAGAAACAAGATATATTATCCTTTCCCACATCCATGGGCTTCCTGGAACCTAATTTGAGAAAACCTAGAAATGAAGGACAAGGTATAGCTGTGAAGTAGAGCACTGGACTGCAGATGAAGAGAAAATCTAGAAATGAACACATTCAAAAGTTAACAGAATCTAAAATGAAAACTTTATTTTACAAAATGGTATCTTTTTTTTTTTTTTTAATCCAAGCAGCTTGATTACCCTCTTAATCCCTATCTTGGAGGATAAGTTTTTCCAGCCTAGGGTATGGAAGGGAGCCTACTGCCATTTGAGTATCTGCAATATGTCTGCATTTTGAATATATTATCTTAAATAACCCTCAAGAAAAACCCTAATGAAGAATAGGTTTACTTATTCCAAAGGCATATTTCTTCTTAGATTTGTTTCCTTATTGGAAAAATAAGAAAATTGGACTAAATGACTTCCAAATTTCCCTCCAGCTTTAATATTCCATGATTCTACATAAAGTATTCTGGTGTCTGTTCCTGAGAAGCTTATAACTTGGTTAGTGAGTTAAAGATAACAACATGATGATTTCAAGCACTAGCAAAACATACAAATAACCTTAACTAAGCAAAAATTGAGCAGTGAATGGCTCTGAGAATTTTTGGAAATTAAGAGAGAAAAGGAGAAAGTGGAGGGAAAGAAGGGGAGGTGGGGAGAAAGAAGGCAGAGATACAGAAGAAAGGAATTTTTATTAACCAAGACAAAGCTGACAGCTAATGCAAAAGCGATAACTTAGTTCTACTAGTAGCTCTAGGAAAACTGAATAACAATGAAGATATAAAGACACACACCTAGAATTCGGGAAGCAAATGTCCAAGCTTGCTTTCTGCCTTCCAAATCTATTGAAATTGCTCTCACTCAAGTTGTTGTGAGGGTGAAACCAGTTTTGGTTTAAAAATCTAATTCAAAATAAACCATTAATTAATTACATTTATACAATATCCCTTATAGTTTTTCATGTGGAGAATCAATTATTCTTTCTATACCAGTGCCACCTGCTATTTGTGTCATGTATAGTTTACAAAGTTCTTTCACATCTGTGATCTCATGTGGTCCCTGCTAAACCTCTGCATGATAAATAGTTCAGCTGATATCCCAATTTTACGTATAAGCAGACACCTCAGAAAGACAGAATGCCTTGCCAAGGTCACACAGTCTGACCTAGAACTACAGTGTTTAGGCTTTTTACTCATTGTATCATCTTCTAGCCTATCTGCTGACTTTTCTGCCCTTCTCACTATCTTAGTTCTTCAAACACTTAAATAGGTTCTATGAAGATGCAGTAAGAATTTGTTACACTATACTTCAATCAGGTGCTAATTTTGGAGCATTGAGCCAGAAGGAAATGGATATCTACAACACAGCTGTATGGCATGAAACATATCACAACACTTTTGATCTCAGGTTATTAAATACTGGCAGAATTTGCACTGAGTTAGCATGTGGGTCACTATGAGTGACAGCTCCTTTGGAGTGGGCAGCTCCTCTCTGCAGGCGGGCTGTCCTTAGAGCACATGGAGGCCCAGGTCCACAGCTGTGGCTTGGGTGGCTGCAGTGGCACCCGGGGAGCTCCTGCCCCAACTCAGAAGGGATGACCAGCTTTAGAGAGAAGCAACCTGCTCCAGGGCCTTCTCTCTGCTGAGAGCTGAGGAAATGATGGGATGACCTGCCTGCAGAGAGGAGCTTTCCACTCCAGAGTCTCCTTTCTAGTAGGATCTGAACACTCATCAGGACACCCTGGCTGCAGAAAGGAGCTGCCCTCTGTGGGAGACTGAGCTGTTCTATCACTCAACAAAGCTCCTCTTCAATTTGCTCACCCTCCACTTATCAGTGTACCTCATTCTTCCTGGTTGCAGGACACGAACTCGGGACCCACAGTATGGCGAGGCTAAAACAGTTGTAACACAAACAAGGCTGAGACATGCCCCTTGCTCGCCATGCTGCAGGCAAAGAGAAGGAAAGATGAGCTGTGTCCCTTCGGGGAGTCCAGACCCGGGAGCTCCCTGAGCCAAGGCTGTGGCTCCCTCTTTGAGGCCTTGTGGTTCCCGGCATATCCAAGCTCCCAGGCACCACCATGTTCCCCAGTGCCAGCCACAGAAACTGCTTGCAATGTGACTGGTCTGGCCACAGCCTCATGGAGAGCTGGCAACCATGCTGGCACCTGGAGCTGCCTGCCTCGCTGCAGCAGGTGGCATGTCTGACTGTACGCCATGGCCAGACCCCACGATTGCTCAGACACCCCTCGCCATTCCATGCCTGACTTGCCTTTGGCGGGCATGAGACCCAGGCAGGTAGTGTGTGCCAAGCACAGCCAGGCAGAGTGGGTGAAATGAGCCTAGTAGGCCCGAGCAAAATTTGGGCAAAGGTACCACCAGCCACAAAGGCTTCCAGCCAGAAAAACGGCACCCCAAAGATCTCGTAACAATATGACATCCTTCCTATTGCCTTTGATATTATAGCATAACTACAAAGAGAATTACTTTACAAAATACTCAGGGGCTCTATGAGCTCTGCCATGAGCACTCTTAATGCTTTAAGCACCTACTGTGCCATCATCATTATTGATTTTCTCTTCTTCAATTGTAGTTCTCTAATTCTATCAGATCTGTGCTTGTTAATGGATTTGCAAGCAATTCTCCTACATTAATTTCAAATATAACGTATTTCATGCCGCAAGTTTCACAAAATTTGCAATTTCACTTTGTGTCTGCATTATATTAACACTGACAGGCTGGAAAGGGATATACCTCCACATTAAGTTGAACATCAAAGGATGGATATCTGAATAGAAGTTACTTTTCATCAAAGTCAGGCCACTATTAAACAGCACTCAACAAATGACTCTTACACTGCCAACAATGTCAAGGTCATGAAGTTCTATGAAAATAATTCCTTAAGTAGGTGAATGGAGGAAAGTATTTAATATTAATATTTAGTACACCAAAAAACTTCTGATGAGAACCAAGGGGAATAACCTTTGAATATCATCAACAGTGACATAAACTCATAATCACAGGACAGAAATCCTTCCATTGGAGACACTGGAAAACAGATCTAGAAAAAGATAAACTAACATAAGTGAAGAACTTAAAATAGTGCTTTTAGAAACATGGTAATAACTTTCTTCTCTTTCCTCCATAGCAATATAGTGTGCAAATAACAACACAAAACACATCTTTTATTAAAAAATTTTTTTTTTGAAATTACCTAAAGGTCTCTACATAAAAGTTCTCAAGTTTAGTCTCAACATATTATACTACAGCTATACTCTGAGGATAATCTAAAGGATTAGAGGAATCCACATAAGGAAAATAAAAAATAATTCTATTCTTCATTACATTATGACTGATATTCCATATTTGGATAGAACATAAAACCAGATTACATTTTTAAAAGCCCCAACACCAAATAACAAGTCAAGCAAAAAATAGAAATCACCATACCACTCTTGTCTTATTAGAGACTAGAAAGTAAAAAAGAATAACTTACCTCTGTACCAAAGATTCCTCTGTCACGCCCATATAATTTCATCTGTTCTGGGAAATGCTGAAAAGCATTTATGTAAGGAATATGGTCCTCTTCAACAAATCTGTATTTTTAAAAAGTTTTAATGAGAGCTATGTACTGATATAGCATAGTAAATGCTTTAAGAAAATCTCTTAATTCAAAGACAAGGATAAGAATTAGTTAAGCATATTCTATTTCTCAAATATTTTTAAGGATGATAAATCTGATCATATCTATTATGCTCTTTACCTGTATGTTGGACCATTTAGCCAATTACTGAATGATTCTCTTAAGTTCCTGACTAAACAGATTAAATATGTCTAAGAAGGGCACAGTGGAACATCCTTGTAGCCCTAGCTATTTGGGAGGCGGAGACAGGAAGACTGCTTGAGCCCTGGAGTTTGCGGTTCTAGTGAGCCATGATCACATCACCATACTCCAGCCTGGGCAACAGAGTGAGAGCCTGTTAAAAAAAAAAAAAAAAAAAAAAAAGAAGTGTCCAAGAAGTATCTCTCTTACCTGTTAGTTCACTACCAGACTTTCCAACATGGCATTCCCTGTATCCCTAGCTCCTCTCATGTGATAGGCTCCTACTCATAAATCACTCCTTCAAGGAGGTCTACCTTGATCTCCATTTTCTGTGAGAGCCTACCTCCCTTGTCTACCCTTCTATCTCCAGTACCTATAATAATGCACAGTAGATGTTTGTTGGTGAAAGAACCATTAAGGGGAGGGACCTTGCCTGTTTGCTCACCATTCCACCCCAATGCCTGGTACACAGATCAATATTTATAATTCATTAATTTAACAACAATGTATTGAATACTATATATCCAGTACTATTCTAGGCTGCAGGGAAACAGCAGTGAAAACAGAAAAACATTCTTGTTCCTACAGAGTTTACATTTTAGTGAGAAAAGAAAGATACAAAACAGATATGTGAAATCTAGAGTATGTTAGGTAGGGTGAAATGTTAAGAAGAAAAATAAAGGAAGGAGAACTGAGAATGAGAAATGGCGGTCTTGCAACCATGTCAAATATATACATATACCTGTACATAAGATTTTTAAAATAAGAAAATTAAGAAAAGTGAGCTAAAGACAGGAATAAGTATACAAAATGCACTGCTTTGAAGACTTTGCTGTTGCTAGAGCTGGGCTGACATTTGGCTTTCAGCTTTGTAGCACTTAAAGGACAAAACTGATTCAACTTTTTTTTTTTTTTTGAGACAGTCTCACTCTTGCCTAGGCTGGAGTACAGCTGCACAACCTCAGCTCACTGCAGCCTCCACCTTCTGGGTTCAAGTGATTTTTCTGCCTCATCCTCCCAAGGAGCTGGAATTACAGGCGCCCACCACCATGCCTAGCTAATTTTTATGTTTTTGGTAGAGACAGGGTTTTACCATGTTGGCCAGGCTGGTCTTAAACTCCTGACCTCAAGTGATCTGCCCGCCTTGGCCTCCCAGTGCTGGAATTACAGGCATGAGTCACAGAGCCCAGCCTCAACTTTAATTTCAAATTTTAAAATGTGCTTTCTTTAACTTTTAGTCTACTGAAAGTTGAGAATTAAATATTTATATAAAAATGGTATTAAAGCTTCCCAGCTATTAGTATATTTAGTATACATAGTATTTATGCACAGTAATTGGTATTTGTGTTATTTTGAAACTATATTTTTAGTTTAATGTTATTTTATATACAAGATGTAATGTGTATCTGTCACTTTTAAAACTGCCAGGTATTCCACTATGTTAATGTGCTCATTATTTATGTAGTCTTCACTCCCGTGTGATAACATATGCCAGCACTGTGTGGAGTGTTAGGAGTCTGCAGAGATAAATAAGAGATGAAGGGTCCTCTGTACTCCCACTCTAATAGGTCAGAAAAACCACCTGCACATGAGTCAGTACAGACCTGTCTCAAGCAGCGCAACAGAGGCACACTCAGTTCTGTAGCAGCAGAGGAAGAAATGAGAGGCCTGTCTAGGGGAAACAGAAATGTCCGCAAAGAGCAGGTCTTGGGCTCTGGAGTTTTAACAGTTTCTCACCATTTATAAGTAGTCTGCTTTTAGCCTCTTTCAACGTTTTTTTTTTTTTTTTCAACTTTAAATTTCCTTTTAGAAAAGTATTAATTTTTCCAAAAAAAAAAAAAAGCTGCTTACTCAAAGTTCTGAACAATCTATTTCCCTTCCTAGGTATTTTCAGCTGCTTCTCTAGATCAATCCACTAAGTTGATACAAAAACTGGCATAGACTAAAAGCATTCCATATGCCTCTCCTGACCAACAGAGTTTAGCCATGTCCCCTGGAAACACTGTCTCTACTTAAAATTATGTAATTTTTCAAAGTTTCAATCTATGTTGCATTAGAAATTTAAGAAACTCATCCTTCGTCTCAGATCACTGAAAAAAGCACTGCATTAGAGTTAAGTCGTGTCTACCTATAAAACAGATCCTGAACCCAGTCACCATGACCACTGCCATAACTCAAGCCACCATCATTTTGCCTAAAGAATAGCAAAAGACCACCTGGTCTCCTTGTTTCTACCCTTCCCTTCCTAGAACCCATTTTCCACAGCTGCCTGAATGATCTTTTAAAAACATCTATCAGATCCTATCTCTCCTGCTGCAACCTTCCAGTGGCTTGCTCTCACCCTTAAAACTTGGAGTCCTCCTGGGTATGAGGTTTTCTTCTGGAGTGATGTGTCCTGAAAACAGAGACTGCACAACTTTGTAAACTTGTACACACATTGAAAACCACTGAACTGTATATTTTTAAAGGGTGAATTTTTATATCTAAATTATACCTCAAGTTTTAAAAATCCAAATTCCTAACTTGGTTTACAAAGACAGCCATCTGCCTCTGACTATCTGTTTACCCTCATCCTCCTACTCCGCCTTAGAATTCTCTGGCTCCGGTCACACTAGCTCTCCTCTGCTCTTTCATCACACTGCTCCTGCTTTAGGGCTTGGCACCGGCAACCTCTCTCTACCTGGCATGCCAGCACAGCAGTCCCCCCTTATCCTCTTTTTTGCATTGCATGGTTTCAGCTACCTGTAGTCTAAAAATAAACAATGGATGATTCCAGAAATAAACAAATCATACATGGTAAATTGTATGCCATTCTAAAGAGCATAATGAAATCTCATGCCATCTCTCTCTGACCTACATGAGACACAAACCCTCTGTTTGTCCAGCATAGACAAGCTGTAGACACTACCCACCGAGGTGTTACTTGTAGTTAGTTGGCTCATGCTCAGATCTACTGTCAGAGCTGCAGTGCGTGCACTCAAGTACCCCGTATAGTTTACTTAATAACAGCCTTGACGCTCAAGGGTAGTAGTACCAGTACACTGTAACAACTCTTCTATTTTATTATTAGGTATTGTTGCTAATCTCTTGCTATGCCTAACTTATAAATTAAACTTTATCACAGGAATGTACACGTAGAAAAAAGTGTATACAGGGTTCCGCGCTATCTACATTTTCAGGCATCCAGTGTCTCGGAACATACCCTCTGTGGATAAGTGAGGACTACTGTACTCTTGATATTCACACTGGCTCTATTTTCATTTAAGGTACAGATTAAATGCTACCTTCTTGGTGAGTCCTTCCCAAAGAACCAATCTGAAGCAGCCATCTAGTCATTCTCTATCATACCATCCTACTTCAATCTTCTGAATAGTCTTTCCCTGTCTGATTCTTTTCTTATTTATCAGGTTGGTGCAAAAGTAATTGCAGGTTGGGCCATTAACTGCAATTACCTTTGCACCAACCATACTTATGTGTTTGTTTATCCGTCTCCTCCCCTGGCCTTGAAATTCATGACAGCAAGGACTTGACCTATATGATTGATTCACAATTGCATCGCAAGGGTCTAGACTCGAGAACAACACCTGCATATAGCAGATATTCACTACAAATTTATAGAATGAATAAATGCTGGTTATTTTTATTTATTAATGTTGTTATTGCTAGGTAGGCAGGGTCTTTTACAGGCTATCTGAAGGGTAATGAATGTATCCTAAGGACTATGGATGCCGCTAGAGAACTTAAAAAGGGAGTGACATGCACAGTGTTAAGATATGTGGGTATTTTGGCCAGGCAATAACATACTCCCTTAAAACCAGGGCTCTTTAAATATGTTTTCAAAGTTTAGCAGTGGTTCTCAAACTTTACCATCCATAAGAATCCCCTGAGCCAGGCATGGTGGCTCACGCCATAATCCCAACGTTTTGGGAGGCCAAGGCAGGAGGCCAAGGTAGGAGGTTTGCTTGAGACCAGGAGTTCGAGACCAGCTTGGGCAACATCACAAGACCCCATCTCTACCAAAAAAAAGAAAAATTTTTTTAAAGGAAAAAGAAGAATCCCCTGAAGGGCTTATTTTAAAGCAGAGATTATCACGTCCTACCCCAGAGTTTCTGATTCAGAAGGTGTAGGAGAGGTCTAAGAATTCACATTTCTAACAAGTTCCCAGGTGGTACTTAGAAGCTGTAAGTCAGGAGGCCACATTTTGAGAATGTATGGCTTAGAGCTTTCTGAGAGAAAAAGCAAAGAAAAAATATCAATTGTGACAGTCTCTTCTCCTATTGCCCCAAGCAACTAAGCTCTGTTCCCAAACTTGTATATTCCACAGAGCAAAACAAAAGCCCCCCAGCTAACTAGATTTAATCTCCTTGAAGGCATTTTAGAATTCCCCTTGGTGGGGGAGGAGAGGGAAAGAGAGAGAGAAGAGAAAAGACGAAGGGAGGTGGGTCGTACCTTACCCGCATTCTTCCAACCACATATAATATTCTCCCTGAGAAGAATTTCCGGTAAATGTGACTTGTTAGATTTCTAGGAGAGTTCTGTTAGTCCCTTAGAGATTGTCCTGGGTAGGATGGCTAACCCCTTTATCTAGCTCTAATGACATGATTAGATTTATGTTTTTTAAGATCCTTCTGGTTCTCAGGAGGAACATGGATAGAAATGACACAAGATTACAGACACAGAGCTGAGCTGAGAGATTGTTAAGCAATCCAGATGAGGGTAGAGAGGACAGAGAGAAAGGAAATGCAGAGTAGAATGGTTCGGTGAGTTTTTGGACATATAACTGAGGGGACATAATGACTAGCAGTGTACGAAGACGTGAAAGAGTCAAGGATGATTCCTAGGCTTCCAGACAGACTGCAACAGGGTGGATGGCATTTACTAAGAAAGAGAATGCTGGAGAAGGAGCTGGATCAAGGAGACATATCATGAACCTCTAGTCATGCTGATCCTGAGATATCATATAAAGACACCTAAGCAGCCGTGTCCAGCAGGCAGCTGTATATACGACTCTATGGGTCTGGCCCTCAGTAGACAAGTCTGGGCTAGAGATATAAATCTGGGAGTCATCAGTATATAGTGGTAATTAAAGCCTTGGGAAAAGATGAGATCACCCAATGGGGGCATACAAAGCAAAATCAGGTTTTTAAATCAATAGTAAAATTCACTGAATCATGGGCTATCTTCTGTAGACTTAATCAGATCCGAGGAAAGAATTTTTATTTGGTTGATGTGGCCAAATTCAAAGACATTATCATCATTTACTGGAGACATTATATTTAATAAAAGGGGCTGTGCCAATAATGATGATGGTGGTGGTGATGATGAAAACAAAAACAATGACGAGCACTGAGTTCTTATTATGTGCCAGACACAGCTCTCAGTGCTTTCCGTGCAGTACTAACTATTGAAAGTAGTTACAACCCTATGAGGTAGTTATTATTATTAGTCACATTTTACCAATGAGGAAACAAAAGCAGAGAGAAATTAAATGACTTACTCAAGGTCATATAATAAATAAGTGGCAGAGACAGGATTCAAACCCAACAGTTTAGTTCCTAATTTGTGCTCTTAAAAGCACTCTATACATTCATTAAACCCAAATATTACTATTCAGAATACATATAAAGCAAGGAGAAAAAAATCAGCACATTAACAACTTTGCCACATCTATTAAATGAGAAACTCTTACACATAATACTGTAATGTACTCATTAACCAAAAAACCCCAGAGATCATCCTGAGAAATACAAATGCTTACTATCTACATAACACTTCCAACAGTTTTGTCTTCAACTTTTCCTTATAAACACAGACAACCTATTTTAGCTCTTAACACCAATGTATGCTTTTGTATAACTACAGATAACGATTTTGCTAATGTAAAGATCATCTGTTTATCTTTTTTTAGAAATAAAAAATATGTACTAATATTATTCAGGTACTTAAATGTCACTTTTCTCTCCAAACCATTATATTAAATAATTAATTTTCCAATAGCCCATGTATGGAAAGTACTATAATTTCCACTATATAAATAAGAAAAATCAAGAAGATAAATTACTAGCCCAGGGGGAACTGAATTTCAGAATCAGAATCCAGGCTACTCAACCTTTCTAGTTCCTTCCTCAAGTTAAGCCTTCTTATAAAAATAAAAATATTCAAAGTTTATCTTCTTAGTTCATACAGTAACCAGAAAAAGCATTATCGTACAAGAGGTCCAGCTGACCTCAAAAGATCTGAAAGCGTTATTGCTTCTCTCTGCCAAAGTAAGGACAGATAACAGAAGGCAAGTGTCTGTGGCATGGTCATCTTCACGATTCCCTTCTCCTTTCGTTGTGAGTATTCAACTCCATCCAGAGATCCAGAGCAGACAGATGTTTCTTAGGAGATAAATGGAGATTTTTAAAAATTCAGGTAACTTATTTGGACAACAAATGAAAAACAACATAAAATCTAAAGAGGCATTTTAAATATTGGCATGGTTTGGCTCTGTCCCCACCCAAATCTCACCTTAAACTGTAGTTCCCATAATTCTCATGTGTTGTGGGAGGGGACCTGGTGGGAAGTAATTGAATCATGGGAGCAGGTTTTATCCACGCTGTTCTCATGATAGTGAATAAGTCTCAAGAGATCTGATGGTTTTATAAAGGGTAGTTCCCCAGCACATGCTCATCTTGCCTGCTGCCATGTAAGATGTGTTTTTGCTCCTCCTTCACTTTCCACCATGATCGTGAGTCCTCCCCAGCCATGTGGAACTGTGAGTCCATTAAAACTCTTTTTCTGTATAAATCACCCAGTCTTGGGTATTTCTTCATAGCAGTATGAAAATGGACTAATACAAGTATCTTAAAACTAGTTATAAAACCTTTACAAAGAGCAATTTGGCAATAAAGAGCAATGAAGGATTAGAATAAAATCAGCCAAAAATGTAATCATGGGATATCTGTGGGAGTGGCATGGGACAGGATTCTAAAGAGGGATTTGGGCCCGGTGTGGTGGCTCACACCAGTGATCCTAGTGCTTTGGGAGGCTGAGGTGGGCAGATCACTTGAGGTCAGGAGTTCAAAACCAGCCTGGCCAATGTGGTGAAACCTCATCTCTACTAAAAATACAAAAAATTAGCCTGGTGTGGTAGTGGACGCCTGTAATCCCAGCTACTTGGGAGGCTGACACAGGAGAATGCTTGAACCCAGGAGGCAGAGGTTGCAGTGAGCCGAGATCACACCATTGCACTCTAGCCTGGGTGATAAGAATGCGACTATGTCTCAAAAAAAAAAAAAAAAAAGAGGGATTTGAACTGTTTGAATTTTTTAATAGTGAACATACATAATTTTTTAAATAAAGGAAAGGATATACAATTATAATGCACAGCAAAACATATGTAACTGCTTTGACCCTGGCCTAAACTCCATGGCCCCTTCTCTACAAGGCCTCTCCAAAACTCCTTTAGCTAGAGCAGCAGCACCTCCTCCTATCCCCACCCTCCAGGTATTCTCTACCATGTGACATTATGGTATCCTCATCCATTTACCAGATGCTTATTCGTCTCATTCTTTGTTCCACTCTTCTATGTCTCAGGAAATGACAGTGAATAATGTCTCATCTTCCTTAGAACTTACATTCTAGTAATGGGAGACAGACCAATAAACAAACAGACAAGAAATACAATTGGCAGAGCCAGGTGCCATGGTGTGCACCTATAATCCCAGCTATTGGGGAGGATGAGATAGGACGATCACTTGAGCCCAAGATTGTGAGACCAACCTGGGCAACGTAGAGAGACCCTATCTCAAAAAAAAAAAAAATTACAGTTGACAAGACAGTGATGCTACACAGAAAAATAGCAATGTAGAGTCACACCAAGTGGTGG
The DNA here is from genome assembly GCA_004027835.1 of Alouatta palliata. Classification (NCBI taxonomy): domain Eukaryota; kingdom Metazoa; phylum Chordata; class Mammalia; order Primates; family Atelidae; genus Alouatta; species Alouatta palliata. Next base: position 66,776 of record PVKV010009573.1, on the reverse strand, counting down.
GAAGGGAGAGATGTGCTATCAATGTAGAGTCACACCAAGTGGTGGGAAGGGAAGAGAGATGTGCTATTCTATATGGGTAGTCAGAGAAACCTCGTTGAGAAGCTGACATTTGAGCAGACACCTGAATTAATTCAGAAAGTAAGTCTTAAGGATGTTGGGAAGAATACCAAGTACATTAGCAGGAGTGAACTGCGGAACAGCAAAAAGGCCACTGTGCTGAGAGCATCACGGGATGCTACATAATATAGTTTCTGCGTAAATTCGCCATTATTGTGAGGCCTCCCCAGCCATGTGGATCTGTGAGTCCATTAAACCTCTTCTTCTTTATAAGAACAGAAATTTTTGAGGGAAAGTGGTGGGAATGATACCGAAAAGAGAATACAAACCATATTATGTAGAATTTTGTAGGTCATGATTTGTACTTTGGATTTTATTCTAAGTATAATAAGAAGTTTCTGGAGAGGTTTAAAACATGGAGCAACAAGACCTCATTTATATATTTCAAAAGGTCACTCCAGCTGCTGTGGGAAGAACGGAGTTATGGAAGGGCAGGCGCAGAAACAGACCACTCTTCCAGCAAAGCCAAGACTGGGACTTGGACTGGAGTGGTGGCACTGCAGCTGATAAGAAATGGTGGGATTCTAGATAGATTTTAAAGGCAGAGTCAAAGGATTTGCTGATAGATTAAATGTAAAGCAAGGAGAAAACAAGTATGATTCTAAGGCTGGCCTGAGCAACAAGTAGAATGCAGTGCCATTTACCAAGACAACAAAGATGGCAAAAGAAACTCAGGTTTGATGAGAGAAATCAGTGTTAGAATTATTTGTATTAAGTATGAATCTTATTAAGTACACCAATAGAAATGTTGAGTCAGCAGCTGAATATAAGAGTCTATACTTTGGAGGAGAGGTGGGATGAGAGACAAGAATTTTCGTTTCAGCATACAGTTGGTGGTTGGTTAAAGCTGAAGTATTAGGTGAAGTCACCTAAGGAGTAAGGGTAGATAAAGAAGCAGGCCTAGCAATGCCCCCGAGAAGCTCTGCTTTCTTAAACATAAACTCTCAAAATCACTCCTCAAAAATTCCTTTCTCCAAATTCTGTAAGTCTTTTCTTCACAGCACTTATCAGTAAGTAAATGTTCTTTATTTGGGCATTTATTGTCTATCTGCTACTACAATATAAACACCTTGAAGGCGGACGGTCTCACAACCATTGTGTCCCAGTGCCCAGAACAGTCTCTAGCATAGAGTAGAAACCGATGTGCAAATAGGCCCAACAGTTCTACTTTGAAGATTTCACCCCAGTGAAATGATCTGAAAGCCATGCAAAGGTTCAGGGTCAAGGAATGTTGTGGCACCACTGTTTATAATACAAAAGCATTTAGCACAACCTAAATGCCAGGAATAGAAGTTTAATTAAATAATTCCATGCAATGGTATACTACAAAACAATGTCCATAATACTTTAGATCAGTGGTTCTCAAAGTATACGCCTGGACCAGCGGTATTAGTATCACCTGAGAACCTAATGGAACTACAAATCACTGAGTTTTAACAAGCTCTCCAGGTGATTCTGATGGATGCTAAAGTTTAAGGACCATCAGTTTTAAATGAACGTATAAAGTCACAGATTTCCATAAAACAAATGTGTGTGTGTGTACACACACACACACCTTTTTTTTTTGGTATATTCCTTATAATATGTAAGGACCTCTAGTTAAGGTGGCAAATTGAAAACACACATTAGCCTCTGCTCTCTCTTGCTACAATTATTATAAAGAATTTTTAAAACATGTAAACCTGAGAACAAATAATATGAAAAGGCCGGGCACGGTGGCTCACGCCTGTAATCCCAGCACTTTGGGAGGCCGAGGCGGGCGGATCACAAGGTCAAGAGATCGAGACCATCCTGGTCAACATGGTGAAACCCCGTCTCTACTAAAAATACAAAAAAAATTAGCTGGGCATGGTGGCGCGTGCCTGTAGTCCCAGCTACTTGGGAGGCTGAGGCAGGAGAAATGCTTGAACCCAGGCAGCGGAGGTTGCAGTGAGCCGAGGTCGCGCCACTGCACTCCAGCCTGGCGCCTGGTGATGGAGTAAGACTCTGTCTCAAAAAAAAAAAAAAAAAAAAAATATGAAAAAGGTGACAAGAACAATAAAATTTGAGAAGTCAGAAAGCATGCAGACAGGTGATTACTGCCTTAGCAGTCCTGAGAAAGCTAGCCTCAAAGCCAGCAGTGGGGAAAGCCAAAAAGCAGTTTTCACTGGGGATCCTGAAAGATGGCTCAGGAATTGGTGAAACTCACACCCTAGAAACTGCATGAAGGCAGGCCTAACACCAGGATGACTGCTTAAAATTCAGATTAAGAAGCAGTTCGACATCCAGATTCTTATCCCAAATCCATGCAGTCAAATGACTGCCCCTCCCCAGTCTTGGCCAAAAACTGGAAACTTGTTCTCCAGAGAGGTCTCTAGAATAAGGCATGCCAGTCACATGCACCATTAAGAAGTGAAAATAGGAGGCTTAAGTGAAAGTTTACATCCTGAATACTAAAACAATCCCTATTCCCCTCGGGCCTCCTTCTTCTTCCTATTTAGTTCTCAGAACAGTGACAGCCTGGATTACACACCTGCCAAACAGGAGATTCAAAGCTCTGAGGAATCTGATCAGCTCCAGGGGGGGAAAAGACTGAAAGATGATAATGCGGGGAGGGTTGGGCAGGGGGTGGTTCACTGAGAAAACAACCTTGCATAAAGAGCAGAGCTGACAAGACTCACCATGGAAACAAAGCCTTCTATCAATTTTTAGTCTCCACGTTTAAGTAAGAATAGCTACCCTAGGCTCACTAAACATATTAAAAAAGCAGAGGCCAAAACATCAAGTCAGGGATGAAATATCATTAACATTCTCTGTGAAATAAAAGACACTCCACAAAAATGGAAGGGTAATCCAGGAAAGAAGAAGAAATGGGATGCAGAAAATAAAAAATCCAACAAAAGAGAAATAATAGAATCTCAGGATGCTGGTAAACAGAGATCCTAAAGTCAGCCAGGCCACAAGTCCAGAGGCATCATTCTAGATCAGAGCAGAGCAGAGGCTCCAAGGAGACTTCTTTCAGAAGATGAAATTGATAGAATACCAAGGTATTAAGAGATTAGAAGAACCGGGAGGAAGTGTGGGGATACATTAGTAATAAATTATGCATTAGTGATCAATAGAAAACTAAATAAGTAACAATTATCAGCTCCAAGAAAACCACAGGATATACAGAAAAAGTAATCATAGTAAGCTATATGGCTCAGTCTAAATAACATTTATACATTTATAATAATTTAAGCAGTAAATACTGATCTAGTAAAAAATTATAGTAATTATATTGGGAAGAGAGAGAATGAGAAACATATACTCATGTACTGGTGGCTACGTGCAGAGGAGGGACAGTGAGGAATGTATGAAAAAGCTAAAATGGAATTCAATAGCTAATGTCCCAAACTAGAAATCAAGATGTAATACTAGAAGCATGTGATATAGAGATATGGAAGTTACAAAAGAGTTGAAAATGAATGCCTCTTGGGAATAGGACATTAGCTGAAGGTACACTACAAATTTTATTTTTTTAAGACAGGGTCTTACTTTCTCACTCAGGCTAGAGTGTAGTGGCATGATCATGGCATATTGCAGCCTCAACCTCCTGGCTCAAGCACTCCTGCAACCGCAGCTGCCTGAGTAGCTGGGATTGTAGGCAAGCACCACCATGCTCAGCTAATTTTTTTACTTTTTGAGAGATGGAGGTCTCATTATGTTGCCCAGGTTGGGCTTGAACTCCTGGGTTCAACTGAACCTCCCTCCTTGGCCTCCCAAAATGCTGGGATTACAGGTGTGAGGCACTATGACTGGTACACTACAAATTTAAATTTTTTTTTTATGTTTGCAATTTTTTATAACGACTTACAGAATGATTTTAATTATATGCATGTAGAATTTTGATTTAAAAATTTAAAGAATGAAGAAATAATTCAAATTTTTACAAAAACAAACTCCCTACATACACATGAAGAAAAAACTTTCTGGAATGATCTAAAATAGCAGTAGTGGTAATTTCTGGTTGGTACAATAACTGGTGATTTTATTTTCTTTGTGATTAACTGCATTTTACAGTTTTATGTTGAGTTTCATTAATAATTACTTTTTTTTTTTGAGACAGAGTCATGCTCTGTCACCCACACTGGAGTGCAATGGTATAATCTCTGTTCACTGCAACATCCACCTCCCGGTTCAAGCAATTCTCCTGCCTCAGCCTCCCAAGCAGCTGGGAATACCAGTGCGCACCACCACGCCTAGCTAATTTTTGTATTTTTAGTAGAGACAGGGCTTCACCATGTTGGCCAGGCTGGTCTCGAACTCCTGTCCTCAGGTGATCCACCCGCCTTGGCCTCACACAGTGCTGGGATTACAGGTGTGAGCCACTGTGCCCACCAAATAATTACTCTTAATGTAAAAACTAAAAGAAAGCTCTAGGGGGTTGAGCATGACCAACATGGTGAAACCCCATGTCTACCAAATACAAAAAAAATTAGTCGGGTGTGGTGGTGCATGCCTGTAGTCCCAGCTACTTGGGAGGCTGAGGCAGGAGAACTGCTTGAACTCAGGAGGCGGAGGTTGCAGTGAGCCGAGATTGGGCCATTGCACTCTAGCCTGGTCAACTAGAGCTAAACTGTCTCAAAGAAAAAAAAAAAGCAAACCAAGCTGTTAAACATAGGTAAACAAAACAATCATGATGCTTTAAAAGGAGCTAATATCTTTCGGTCTTCTGGGACTACCTGAGCTCAGGCTTGTCTGAAAAGGTAGAGAAGAAAACTCCAGGAATTCCTTGCTGCCCAATTAGTGTATTATCCTAACACTTTATGCAAAAAGTAACTTACTTGATATCTGTGTCACTATGCAGTCCAGCACAGTGTAAAACTAATCTAAAAACTAAAAGAAAGCTCTAGGGGGTCGGGTGTGGTGGCTCATGCCTGTAATCCCAGCACTCTGGGAGGCCGAGGCTGGTTGATCACCTGAGGTCAGGTCTTGTGCTCAGATGGGAATACACTGATAAAGAAATTTTTAATTTTTGGAGGGCAAGGAATGTTTGTTGAAAAATTTAACTACACTTAACCCAGATATCAATAAACAATTTCTAACACTAGAGGGTTTGGAAAACCTAGTCTGCTTTCCATCATTAAAAAAAAAAAAATTTTTTAAAAAGAAATGTAGTAAAGAAACAACTAAAATTAATGAATGCTTTAGGAAGAAGGCCTATATTTTGATCTTAAATATATTCCTTATCTATTTCAAGTTATGGAATTATACCAGAAAGTAAAACACACATGTAACAAGGTAAATTTTACTTGGCTTGTTTTAGTCTATGCTTAGAAATTGGACATATCATCTTTGTCTATTTTACTATATGGCTACTTTATAACATTTTTCTGCTATAACTTTTCTTTGAAAACTCTGAGCCCACACATATATGATCTTTTTGAAGTAGCCTCCTTCTTTCTGGATCCACTTGATCCTTATGTCCCTTTAAAATAACACACAACACAACTCACATGGAGACAACGTGCCTTTTAAAAAGATTTCATTTAGTTTGCCTTTGTCTTAGCCATATGATTCAGCAAGTCATTCCTCCTTGCTAGACCAAGTTCCCTTTCCTTGGAATATCAGAAGATCAGACTAAATTATTTTTAAGGGACATATCAGCTTTAAAATTCTAAATGGTTTGGTTTTCATTTTTACCTGATTGCGATGCTTTGCTGATGGGGAAAGATTTTCGAGTGTGGACATCAGACTGAGACTCCACTCCACTTTCAGGAAAAGGAGAGCTGACATCGCTTAGCAGCTCAGGCTCACTAGCCCAGTCTAAATGACTGAGATTATCTTCTAATACCTGTTTGCAAAATAATATAAATAAAACTGTTACATAACAGTTTTAAACAGTTAATTTCTGTTAACTTAAACAATTCCTGACCATCACAAACCCCAAAAAAGAAATCCCTCTAGAAAACGGCAACTGTCCGCCAAGTCCCTTACTTCTGAAACATGCTCCTGACAGCTCCCAGCAATGCTTCTTAGAGAAGGGTCCCAGACAAAGATGAGCGAGGAAACCGGCTGCCAGCCCTCCCATCGGGTCTCCTTCTTCTTCCGTGAACATCTCTCTTATAGTGCTAATATCTTCACCACTGAAAACATCGGGCATCAATAATGACTCCACACATGCTGGCTGGCTGGCTTCTTTTTACCAAACCTACTTGAGGAATTTTTGCTTTTTTATCTTTGGTAATTCTGGTTCTCCTGCCTGAACTATCCCTTTCCCCCCTCATCTCTGACTCATTACTTCTCATGCCGTCTTTCCAACCCGCTCTTCAGTGATTTCTCCTTTCCTTGAACTCTTATAGCACATATGATTTGTAACGTGTAATCAACAAGGATATACTATCTTATACCACTGTTTAATTGTTCACACATGTACTGCTGAAATGACAGAGAGTCCCTAAAAAGGTCAGCTGGTTGGCTACCTAAATACTTCATTAGCTGACATTACCTAGGGAAACCGATCACAGACAAAAAGGCATGATTTCAACCCTGCAGGCCAAGAAACTTGATCTTACTACAAGAAGATAAGACTCCTGTTAAAGAGGCTCATAAGACAATGAAGAAAAAGAAAACTCAGAGAATGAAATAAGATGCTTGTGTCCTCTGTCAAGCATATCCCCTCCCTATAGGGAAGCCCCCTGAGAGGGAGGCTGCACCAGAAAGCTGGCTGATGAGCATGAACATACTGAGAAAACTTCCACAGGTTCCCGCAGGTAACCACTGCCAGCATCTCTACCACATACTCTGCATCTGCCTGATTGTACCATTCCAACTCCTGTCTAAAGTCAGTTTCTCTATCTGTGCACTTAATCCCACCCCTTTGTATATTCAAAGATTCACGTCTACTCTTTCTCTCCATCGTACTTTTCCTCTCCTGCATCGTTTCTATCAGTACATAAATATGCTACCATTTATCCCACTTTTTAAAAGCTCTCCCTTGACTCCAGCAACTATGCCATTTCTTTGTACTTGCTGCAGCAAAACGCCTTGAAAAAGTCCAGATTTGTTGTCTCCAATTTCTCTCCTCTCAGTCTACCTTATATTCCATTCCAATCAAGAGTTTTGATCCCACTCTTCACTAACCACTTTGTAGCCCTCTTTCTTCTTGACCTAGTGACAGCATTTACCACAGCTGATCACTGTCTTCTTCTTGAAACACTTTGTTCCCTTAGTTTCCAGAGTGCTCATTCTCTCAGCTGTGCTCTTACTTCACATTGTTCCTAAGAATTTTTTTGTCAGTTCCTCTTTTATCCCAAACATCTTAACCCCAGAATGACCTAGAGCTGTTTTTGGTCCCCTTTGTCTTCACATGTTGGTGAGGTTATCTGGTCTTATGGTTTTAAATACTACCTACTATCTTCAAGTTGTAAAATGTACCCCCACCAGCACATTATAACATCCCAGAAATTAAGATTTATCTTACAATCATTGGCATGTCACATCTGAATTTGCAGCACTCTTTTCTTTCTTAGCGGTACTTAAAATAATGGTGTATCTTACAAACAATGGCATGTTAGATTTCATGATAATATAAACTGACAGCTTCCAAAGTTATGTGTCCAGTCCAGACTTCTCTCTTGAACTGCAGACTTGAAATTTCTTCTTGAATGCTTGATATGGTTTTGGCTCTGTGTCCCCACCCAAATCTCATCTTGAATTGTAATCTCCATGTCTGGAGGGAGGGAACTGGTGGGAGGTGACTGGATCATGGGGGCAGTTTCCCCATGCGGTTCTTATGACAGTAAGGGAGTTCTCATGAGATCTGATTGTTTTAAAAGTGGCAGTTTCCCCTGCATGCTTTCTCTCTCCTGCTGCCATGGAAGACATGCCTTGCTTCATTTTTGCATTCTACCACGACTGTAAGTTTCCTGAGGCCTCCCAGCCATGCAGAACTCTAAGCCAATTAAACCACTTTTGTTTATAAATTACCGAGTCTCAGGTATTATCTTTTTTTTTTTTTTTTTTTTTTTTTT
>PVKV010009573.1:0-58565 GCA_004027835.1 Alouatta palliata | reverse complement strand
GAAGTGCTGGGATTACAGGCGTGAGCCACCACGCCCGGCTAGGTATTATCTTTATAGGAGTGTGGAAATGGACTAATATAGGAAATCAATACCAGGAGTAGAATACCACTATAATGATACTTGAAAATGTGGAAGCAACTTTGGAACTAGATAACAAGCAGGGGTTGGAACACTTTGGAGGGCTCAGATGAAGACAGAAAGATGAAAGTAAGTTTGAAACTTCTTAGAAACTTCTTGAATGATTGTGATCAAAATGCTGTTTGTGGACAAGTGCAATGGCTCATACCTGTAATCCCAGCACTTTGAGAGGTGAAGGTGGGCAGATCACCTGAGGTCAGGAGTTCAAGATCAGCCTGACCAAAATGGTGAAACCCCATCTCTACTAAAAATACAAAAAATTAGCTGGGCATGGTGGCACACAACTGTAGTCCCGGCTACTCGGGAGGCTAAGTCACAAAAATCACTTGAACCCGGGAGGCGGAGTTGCAGTGAACCAAGATGGCACCACTGCAATCCAGCCTGGGCAACAGAGCAACACTTCATCTCAAAAAAACAAACAAACAAAAAAATGCTGACAGTGATATGGATGATGAAGTCCAGGCTAAGGTGGTTTCAGATGGAGATGAGGAACTTACTGGGAAGTGGAGTAAAGGTTGCTCTCGCTATGCTTCAGCAAAGAGACTGGTGGCATTTGGCCCCTGCCCTAGAAATCTGTAGAACTTTGAAGTTGGGCAACATGATTCAGGGTATCTGGCAGAAGAACTTTCTAAGCAGCAAAGCATTCAAGAGGGTGTCCTGGCTGATTCTGAAAGCATTCAGTCATGTGTGTTCACAAAGAGATGATCTAAAACTGGATATTTTATTTAAAAGGGAAGCAGAGCATAAAAGTTTGAAAAATTTGCGCTGGACTGTGAAATAGAAAACAAAAACCCAGCCGGGCATGCTGTCTCAAGCCTGTAATCCCAGAATTTTGGGAGGCCAAGGCAGGTGGATCACGAGGTCAGGAGTTCAAGACCAGCCTGACCAACATGGTGAAACCTCGTCTCTACCAAAAAAAAAAATACAAAAATTAGCTGGGTGTGGCAGCACATGCCTGTAATCCCAGCTACTCAAGAGGATGAGGCAGGAGAATTGTCTGAACCTGGGAGGCGGAGGTTGCAATGAGCCAAGATCGTGCCATTGCACTCCAGCCTGGGCGACAGACTGAGACTTTGTCTCAAAAAAAAAAAAAAAAAAAAAAAAAAGAAAAGAAAAGGAAAACCCATTTTTCTGGGGAGAAATTCAAGCTGGCTGCAGAAATTTGCATAAGTAATGAGGAGTGAATGTGAATAGCCAAGACAATGGGAAAAATGTCTCCAGGCATGTCAGAGATCTTTGAGACAGTCCCTCCCATCACAGGCCCAGAGGCCTAGGAGGGAAAAATAATTCTGTGGGCTGGGCCCAGGGCCCAGCTACTTTGTGCAGCCTCAGGATATGGCATCCTGTATCCCAGCCACCCCAGCTCCAGCTGTGGCTAAAGGGCACCAAGGTATAGCTCAGGCCATGGCTTCAGGGGGTGCAAGCCCCAAGCTTTGGCAGCTTCCACGTAGTGTTAGGCCTGTGGGTGCACAGAAGACGAGAGTTGAGGTTTGGGAACCTCTGCCTAGATTAGAGGATGTATGGAAATGCCTGGATGTTCAGGCAGGAGTCTGCTGCAGGGGAAGTGTCCTAATGGAGAACCTCTTCTAGGGCAATGCAGAGGGGAAATGTGGGGCTGGAGCCCCAACACAGAGTCCCCACTGGGGCATCATCCAGTTGAGATGTGAGAAGAGGGCCACTGTCCTCCACACTGCAGAATGATAGATCCACCGACAGCTTGCACCATGTGCTTAGAAAGTCACAGGCACTCAACACTGGCCCATGAAAGCAGCCTTGGGGGCTGTGTCCTGCAGAGCCACAGGAGCAGAGCTGCCCAAGGCCTTGCAAGACCACCCCTTGCATCAGCATGCCTGGATGTGAGACATGGAGTCAAAGCTTATTTTGGAGATTTAAGATTTAGTGAATGCTCTGCTGGGTTTCAGACTTGTATGGGGCCTCTGGCCCCTTTGTTTTGGCCAATTTATCACATTTGGATTGGGAACATTTACCCAATGCCTGTTCCCTCATTTCATCTTGGAAGTAACTAATTTGTTTTTTATTTTACAGGTTCATGGGCGGAGGGTACTTGCCTTGTCTCAGATAATACTTTAGACTTGGACTTTACAGTTAATGAATTAATGCTGGAATGAGTTATGACTTTGCGAGACTGTTGGGAAGGCATGATTGATTTTGCAGTGTGAGAATGACATGAGATTTGGCAGGGGCCAGGGGTGGAATGATATGGTTTGGCTCCCAATCCAAATCTCATCTTGAACTGTAATCCCCACATGTTGAGAGAGAGACCTGGTGAGAGGTGACTGAATCATGGGGGTGGTTTCCCCCATGCTGTTCTCATGATAGGGAGTTCTCATGTGATCTGATGGCTTTAAAAGTGGCAGTTTCCCCTGCGTGTGCATGCACGTGTTCTTCTCTCTTCTCTCTGTTTTCTCTCCTCTCTCTCTCCCACCTTTGGCCATGATTCCATGCTTTTTAGGGCCTCCCTAGCCATGTGGAGCTGTCAGTCCATTAAACTTCCTTTGTTTAGAAACTGCCCTGTCTCAGGTAATATTTTTACAGCAGTGTGAAAATGGACTAATACAGATGCTAACAGCTTTCTCAAACTTAACATGTCCAAAACAGAACCCCTGACCTTCCTGGCCCACTTACCCTTCAGCTGGTGACAACTTCCTTCCAGCTGCTTAGGTCAAAAACCTTAGAGTCATCATTGACTCCTATTCCTCTCTTTCTCTCACACCCCACATCCAATCCATCAGGAAATTCTGTTGGTTCTATCTTCAGAGTTTATACAGAATCCTGTCACTTATCACCTTCAGTTCTACCACCTGGTCCCAGCCACCATCACTTCTCATCTATACCAGTGCTTCTTAAACTTTAGTGTACTGTGTATAGGAAGCGCCTAGGGACTTCTTAAATAGCATCCTTCCCCACTCTCTATATTTGCTTGTTAATTTGCTTTTTCTGCACATTTTCAGTAATTTACCTCATCCAAGATAACACAGCTCAAAAGTAAGAACCAGGATTCAGATGCAGTCCTCTTACTATTCTCAAAACAGTTATATCCAAAGCACTAAGGAAATATTTAATGGATACGTTTGAGAAAACTACACTTCTAATTTAAAAGTAATTGTTCCTATTTCCTTTCAAAATAGAGTATGGCTGTACTCTTGAAGTAGAAATTATCTTACTAATTCATTTATCAACTTAATATTTTACTTACTAAGTATTCGCCAAGATTTTCGCATGATGCTAATATTGCTTTACACGAAAATTTACTCAAGTCTAGCAAAACCTTTTTTTTTTAAATTTTAACCCAAAAATATCTAAATGTCAGAGAATCCCAGGTTCTGATGCGTATTTTCTATGTGCTAGGCAAAGTCCCATGGCATAAATACAATCAACAAATACCTTCGCTGTGAAATTTTAAAGACCAAGTTCTTAGTAGTTCAAGTAATTCTTTTCTTTTTCAAAAGTGGTACCTTAGAACCATACAGCATCTTTTGATTTTCTTGAGAAGTATCTATCTCATGCATCAAGATAGCATAACGTTTCATAGATGTGATTATAAAATATCTTTTCTAGTTACATTCAAGTTATTTCTCTTATGAGTTTATTTAAATTCATTGTCTCATATTTTAAAACATTCCCCAAAAGAACTCATTAGGGTATTCCCCTTTTTTATTTTTTTCAGTTAGCTTTCTCAGGTTGCCCTCTCTCCCCTCAGCTCCCTAGAATAACCATCATTACCCTGCTCAACTTGACTTGACCACTCTTAACTTCTCACTCTTGGGATCAGTATCACATGAGGATACTCAAGCAGCTCAGAGGTTCTCTTTTGTTCATCTCTGTAACCTGCTCTTCACCCAGACCTGGGATTCTTAGTCCTGGGTCTCTAAACTCTGGATGTGGAACTTACGAGAATGCAAGCAAACAAGGAAACACTGGGCCAAATTCCCAAGTCCTTAACAAATGTGTATCAAACAGATTCAGAATCTCTTCTAGCCATATGAAAAGTAACCATAGATGAGCCCTGACTTGTGATGTTTTGACTTTACTGTGTTGCAAAGCAATATGCACGAAGTCAAAACTATACTTCAAGTACCCATACAATCATACTGTTTTCACTCTCAGTAAAGCACTCAATGAATTACATGAGATATTCAACCCGTTATTATAAAATAGATTTTGTGTTTGATGACTTTTGCCCAACTGTAGGCTAATGTAAGTGTCTTGAGCATGTTTAAGCTGGGCTAGACTAAGCTATGATGTTCAGTAGGTTGGGTGTATTAAATGCTTTTTCCTTTTTTTAAGACAAGGTCTCACTCTTGGCAACAAGGTTGCCCAGGCTGGAGTGCAGCAGTGATCACAACTCACTGCAGCCTCAACCCCCTAGGCTCAAGCAGTCCTCCCACCTCAGCCTCCCAAGGAGATAGGACGGGCATGTGTCACCATGCTCGGTACGTATTTTTGTATTTTTTGTAGAGTTGGGGGTCTCATTATGTTACTCAGGCTGGTCTCGAACCTCTGGGCTAAAGCAATCCTCCTGCCCCAGCCTCTCAAAGTGTTGAGATTATAGTTGTGTTATAACACTCAGCCTGCATTTTCAACTTAACGATATTTTCAGCTTACAATGGGTTAATGGGGATGTGACCCCTTGCTAAGGAGTATCTGTACCACACATCAAAAATTATGAAACTGGCCGAGCGTGGTGGCTCATGACTGTAATCCCAGCACTTTGGAAGGCTGAGGCAGGTGGATCACCTGAAGTCAGGAGTTCAAGATTAGCCTGGCCGACATGGTGAAACCCCATCTCTACTAAAAATACAAAAATTAGCCAGGCATGGTGCCGGGCACCAGTAATCCCAACTACTCGGGAGGCTGAAGCAGGAGAATCACTTGAATCCAGGAGGCAGAGGTTGCAGTGACCTGAGATTGCACCATTGCACTTAAGCCTGGGCGACAAGAGCGAAACTCGGTCTCAACAAAAACCAAACATATGAACAAAAAAAATTACCAAACTTGCCTTTCTTAGTGGTAGAACCATCCTCAACCCTAAATAAAATGTGATATGGCACATTCATAAAGCAGTTACAAAGAAACTGGTAAAGACATAGCTACTCTGATGGATGTGGGAGAATATCCACATTTATTTTTCTTCACATAAAGGCTTCTAAGAGATGATAACTGAGCTGAATCTTGAAATACCACATAAGGTAAGTAGGTATTCCAAGCAAACAGAACAATATATGCAAAAATTCTTTTAACAGTACAGTGATAGAAATTCTATCTTGTATTTAGAAAATCAAACACAAATTCCTTTACATTTCAACTGGTCTAATAAGATGTCAAAATTAATTCCACACTGCAAGAAAAAGGTGAAGAAAAAAAATGTATTCCAGTGTTTAAAACAGTGACCCTGCCCTTCTGGACTCTAACAGAAACCTCTTAATTGAAAATCCTCTGACAAGCATCATAATCTCAGATACTCAAACTGGTCATGGACCCATCTTCATCTCTACATCTCACTAGACATGTCTTTTAGTCCAACTTTTCAGACTTGTGACTTACCGTAGGTTTCCTTCCAGTGGTATAAACTGGGTTCTCACAATATGCCTGCTTGCTCTTCTGAAGGTAGCGTTTCCAAAAATTATGTAAAACATCATTCTAAGGTGGAAGGGAAATGAGTGGTGGGTGATTCAGGTTATGACGACAAATGTGCAGGCACATCTATACCACAGTTCTCTTGTACTTTACATATTAATGTACATATCAATTTCCAGGAAATGGTTTTATACCGTGTTTGCAATTTGAGAACAAAATCTTTAGTGTCTATATGTATCATCTCTCAGAACCTGAGTCCCATAAAATGCACATTGGGGTTTGATATGTTAAACCAGTGGTTCTCAAGCTTGAGTGTGTGTCAGAATCACCTGGAGGGCTGGTTCAGGCTTCCATCTAAATGTACTTCTACCTGCTTTTCCTTAAAAAGAAGTATAATAGACTGGGCACAGTGGCTCACGCCTGTAATCCTAGCACTTTCGGAGGCTGAGGCAGGCAGATCACGAGGTCTGAAGATTGAGACCATCCTGGCGAACATGGTGAAACTTGGTCTCTACTAAAATAAAAAAAATTAGTCAGGCATAGTGGTGCATGCCTGTCATCCCACCTACTCAGGAGGCTGAGGCAGGGGAATCGCTTGAACCAGGAGGCAGAGATTGCAGTGAGCTGAGATCGCGCCACTGCACTCCAGCCTGGTGACAGAGCAAGACTCCGTCTCTCACACACACAAAAAAGAATTATAATATCATCATAGTATCAGGTACCTGAAAAACGCTGAAAAAAATCCTTCTTAATTTTTGATTTTAGAGAAGGAAAGGACATTAAAATCACCTAGCTGAGTCCTTTTCTTTTGCATATTAAGTAAATTAAGGATCAGAGTAAGAAGGCAACTGATACCTGACTACACTTTTAGTTAGGAGCAAAGCTGCTACCAGGTTTACTAACCAGTCCCAAGTGAAAGTAAAACTAAACAAAAAACTTTTCTAGCCAGGTACAGTGGCTCACTACTGTAATCCCCAGACTTTGAGAGGCCAAGGTGGGAGAAATTGCTTGAGTCCTGGAGTTCGAGACCAGCCTGGGCAACATAGTAAGACCTCGTCTCTACAAAAAAACTTAAAAAATTAGCCAGGTGTGGTGGCAAACACCTGTAGTCCTAGCTACTTGGGAGGCTGAGGTGGCAGGATCACTCAAGTCTGGGAGGTTGAGGCTGCAGTGAGCTGTAATCAGGTCACTGCACTCCAGCCTGGGCAACAGAGCAAGACGCTGTTCCAAAAAAAAAAAACAAAACAAAAAGACTTTTCCATTTATTCGTCATCTACTAGGTACCAGGCATCCCTTAACTCTAACACAATATTGTAAGACAGCTACTAGCTTCATCTTACCATTGAAGAAACTGAGTAACTTGGCCAAGATTACCCAGCCAGTAAGTAGAAAAACTATAAATAGGATTTGAAGTTAGTTCTGATTTTGGAGCCTGTGTATGGGGCATAATGCTACTCAACTGATCAGGTCTAAACAGTTACGCTCACCAGCTAATTTCAGAAAAATTGCTTTCAGAATTAACCCCTAATGAAGTGAGCATAAAGCCACATAGGAATAAACCCTGCTATAGCTATATAGTGGAACTATATAAAACTATTTTTAAACATTTATGCATAGAATAACTACGTAAGGAGAAATCAGATCACGAACCCCCATTATCAGCAATCATACCTAATGCAATGACTATAATGGGTTAGCCTCTGTTGTTTCATGTTTTTGAAGTTTTAATTCTTAATGCCTTTCAAGGTAGGCTCAGCATCCAACTACCAGTTTGAACAGCAAAGGCTCCTCTACAAATATTTCCTTGGTGACTGCAGCCCATATTGATCTTTCTCTGTTCTCATTTTGCCTTTAATATCACTTATGAGTAATATTACTTATGAGTGAGGTGATGGCTCACACCTGTAATCCTAACAGTTTGGGAGGCCGAAGCAGGCAGACTGCCTGAGCTCAGGAGTTTGAGACCAGCCTGGGCAACACGGTGAAACCCTGTCTCTACTAAAATACAAAAAATTAGCGGGGCGTGGTGGCGTACGCCTATAGTCCCAGCTACTCCGGAGGCTGAGGCAAGAGAACTGCTTGAACATGGGAAATGGAGGTTGCAGTGAGCCAAGATCATGCCACTGCACTCCAGCCTGGGTGACAGAGCTAGAAACTGCCCTGTCTCAGGTAATATTTTTACAGCAGTGTGAAAATGGACTAATACAGATGCTAACAGCTTTCTCAAACTTAACATGTCCAAAACAGAACCCCTGACCTTCCTGGCCCGTATCTTAAAAAAAAATCACTTAAGTATATCACCATAAAAATTCATGTCTACTCATTTCACATATGCATAAATCCCTCTCCCCAACTAGGCTGACTATCTCAACAGTTGGTTTCCAATGAAGAATATGAAGCAAGTGAACAACTTGTTGCTAAATAACTGGATTTTTAAAGCATTCCTGAAATGGCTAGTACTAGATGAAGGAATATGAAATTCAAGTAACTGCGGAAATACTATGTTGCTCCAGGGAGGCAGCAAAGTCAAAGTGTGGTCCCTGCACCAGAAGCATCGGTGTCCCTTAAGAACTCATTAGAAATGCACATTCTTAGGCCCTACTCCTGACCTACTAACTTAGAAATTCTGGGACTAAGGTCCAGTGACTGGTGTTTTATCAAGCCCTCCAGGTGACTCTGATGCACACTCAGGTGAACCACTGGTTTAACATATCATTGTCCAAAGCACATTCTGTGGAACTCGAGTCCCGACAGATGTTATGTACATACACCAAACGATTCTGTTCTCAAATTGTGAACACCACACAGGACGTTCCCTGGAAATTAAACAAGCACATTAACACACAAAAGGTACTAATAAACCCCCAAAGTTATTTGAGTTTTACTTTATTTAACCTGTTGTTTCCCAAGTATCTGAAGACTAAAACCTTTAAATTTTTCTTTCGGATGTACTGCTTATTTACATCCTGCAGAACACACAACCAGAATTGCTGGCCTACGAAAAGGATTAAAGCAAAAACATCAGAAACATTATTCTTCCAGTAGCCCTAGAATTATTACTGATTTCTCCTTAGTTCCACTCTAAATCTTACTGTTCTTTAAGAATAATATGTAAAATTAGCATCTAGTCATAGATGTATTTACCTTTAACTCTGGGCCTACTCCAAGGTTCTTTAAGGCTTCTGCTTGTTGATAAAGAATGTACTGGAAACCTTCACACACATACCAATCCCAGCCTTTTTCTAAATGACAAATAGCATATTTTAGCATTTGCATTCCTAATTTACTAACTTTAATGCTACTACAGTTACAATTTGTGTTTTATACAATATGACTTCAATTTTTCCTTTTTTAAAAATTAACCTAGAACTTAGCAGCTTAATGACATGAATTTTTTTGTACCATTGAAAAAGGTTTCCATTGACTCTTGTTTACAACCTACCAAATGTGTAACCAAATGCTGAAACAAATTATTTTATATATTTTCAGATTTCAAATGTTTTCCATTATCTATATTTTTTTCTGAAATACTAACCTAAAGGCAAAAAAATGAATAGTCACCATGTTAAAAAAAAGTGAAACAAGTTTTAAAAATGTATATTTTCCTGACGATGCCCAGCAGAATCCTAAATGAAAATACTCAGTCACTGCTTCCACTATTTTTCTGTTTCATCGCACAAGGGAAGAGTGAACTTTTAGTGAATTAATGAACGAATGTCAAGATCTCATGACACAGGGGTGTACAAATGGCAATAAGAACATTCAAAGAAAATAAACTGCTCAGTGGCATTCTGCTTTTTCTGAAATGGTTCTAGGTTACAAGGAGAAAATTAAAGCAAGGTACTAATACTGACCTCAGCCTAGGTGCCAAGTGTGTGCTGGGTATTTTAAGTGGGTTATTTTCTTGAATACTCAAAACCACCCTAAGAGATTGTGAAGAAACATGCCACCACAACAGACAGAGTTACATGTTTAATGGCAACTACCAGCTGAAGGAAAAGTCTGTGAAGACCCTTATGTTTTACCCCTCACCACTGGAAAAATACTGTAACTCTTCCAAAAGCTTGTTATCAGTACTTTTTACATGGAGCTTCTGAGGTCTGCTACTGACTTCAAGATTTCTTCTCTGCAGAATGCCAGAGGATTCAACTCTTCTCCCTTACCTGAATGTCACAGAGTCTCCCCATCCCTGCTGACTAACCCAATCCTTTCCCAGGAAGGGTCTCAGGTTGTAAGAGTCTAACAGAAAAGCCAGTAATTTTGATGGGTCCATAAGTAAAGGAAGTTTAAACTCTTCAAGTTATATGCATATGCTCCTTCTTCTTCTTGCATACTGTTCTTAGAAACTGATAAAGTTATACTTTAAATTCTGAGTCTGTGTTCCTATTTTCCGTAATGGATGATATTTTGTTCTCATTTTACAAATGAAGAAATGAAGGGCAGTGATGTTGACTGTAAGACACTTAATACCTAATATAAAGCAACTGAGTTCCTTAAGAACTATACGTCTAAACTACACATTTTAACTATTTAAGTAGGTCAAGACCAAATTAATCAGGTTTTACTCTGACAAAATTTAACAAAAATTAATCAGGTTTTAGCCTAATAAAAATAGGCACTACTAAAGGCTAAACCGAAACATGAAATAGCATTTAGGCATTCACTGTTACTCATCTAAGAATGTCAATGTGGCTGGGCGCGGTAGTTCACACCTATAGTCCCAGCATTTTGGGAGGCCAATACGGGAGGATCACGAAGTCAAGAGGTCGAGACCATCTGGCCAACATAGTAAAACCCTGTTTCTACTAAAAATACAAAGATTAGCTGGGCATGGTGGCACACACCTGTAGTCCCAGCTACTTGGGAAGCTGAGGCAGAAGAATCGCTTGAACCCGGGAGGTAGAGGCTGCAGTGAGCCAAGATTGCACCACTGCACTCCAGCCTGGCAACAAAGCGAGACTCCATCTCAAAAAAAAAAAAAAAAAAGTCAATGTATTTTATATAAATATTTCATAAACACACACATATAAATAAATATATTTTTTAATGTGCGTGCATCCTTAAAGTTATCTCATATACAAGAGTCCCCATTATCATTAGCCTCATTTCAAACTTGGGAATTTGGTCCTAGGTACTTAGTCACAAAAATAAAAAGCATCGGTTAGACTTTACCTAAGCTCCTTCTCAATAATGGTTAATTTTATGGACTCACTGGATTAATAAAATACTTTACCTTTCAAAGCACACTAATGCTGGGCCCATTTTAAGGGAAAATAATTTTCCCAATGGGTGTGTTAAAAATTCAATATGAGAAACAGATTTCTGGAAGCTCAATATTGCATTCAACTTCCTAATAATTCCACAGTTGAATTATTTCAGAAAATAAGCATTTTTTCTATAAAAGCACAGGAGATCATATTCACCACAATGAATAACAGACATATAAGAACATATGCCAATAGATAAAATCTGGCATTTTCTCTAGAATCTACTTAAAATTCCATTCCATGTCTCACATCATGAAGGTGAAAGATGTGAATAAAGAATGTTAAGCACATGTGAAGAAAGAACTTACCAGAGTTACTTTTCCGTTTAAGCCCCCGGCTGAGGGTTTTCATCTGGGCATTAGGAATAATGTCAGTGTTTATAACTTCCTTAGATCTCTATGGGAAACAGAACAAGACCATTAAAAAGATAGTTTTACATCCCCCTAGGCATATTTCCAAGCATTTTCTAATGAACCAAACTGTGAGTGCCAGGACTGAGGATGGTAAAATCTTGGGAAAATTATAAATCTTTAACATTCCAGTTAATCTTTCTGTTGTTTCTTGATTCAAAATTTCTCATTACCTAAAACAGTGCCTGGAATACAGAAACCATAAAGTATTTGTTAAATGAATAAACTTTTACTTTAAATCACTTTTTAACTTTTACAAACCAAGTCAAATTTACTCACTTTTTTCTCCACACAAAATACACTTCGGTATTAAAATAACTTAATGTATTTATTGTAACTGGTAATGCCTAACCTACAGACAGATTAGTTTCGGCCTTCTTTTCCATGTCTTTGAATAATACTCTAAAACTGCTTTCATTTCTGAAATTATAAAAGTACTCATTACATTTTATTTTTAATCAAACTTACAGAATTTTAGAATGACTAAAATGGTTAGTATCATTCATACCACAGTCTTCAATCCCAACTGCTCTCAATGGCAAGTATCAAAGATTCTGGCTCTCCCACAACTAAAAATAAAGTGTTAAGTCTTTTTTTGTTTTTGTTTTTTATTTTTTTGGAGACGGAGTTTCGCTCTTGTTGCCCAGGCTGGAGTGCAATGGTGCAATCTTGGCTCACTGCAACCTCCGCCTCCCGGGTTCAAACGATTCTCCTGCCTCAGCCTCCCAAGTAGCTGGGATTACAGGCATGCGCCACCATGCCTAGCTAATTTTGTATTTTTAGTAGAGATGGGGTTTCTCCATGTTAGTCAGGCTGGTCTCGAGCTCCCGACCTCAGGTGATCTGCCCACCTCGGCCTCCCAAAGTGTTGGGATTACAGGTGTGAGCCATTGCACCCCACCGAGTTTTTTTTTTTTTTTTTTTTTTGAATGGAGCAACATTTTATTCCATAAAGTAGAATAAATGTTCCCATTATGAGTCTTAATGCCAGAAGAAAGGTGAGGATTTTTGACCAACAGGGGACATTACTGTTTTTCTAAATTTAGAGATTTGGAATGAAATTTATCTTTTAACTTTCCATAAGAATAAAAGACATGTCTCTACCAACAGGATTTTTGGAATGTAGTCTCTCTAATCACAGAAACCATATTCAAAGCAATTCTGGTATACTGGGTTGGCCACACTGAGAATGTAAGACACGTCAGAATAAATACAAAAGTTGTCATCTAACAAGGACAGGTAAAACTTATAAAGGGTAGCCAGAAAAAAAGACTTAAAATCTGTACTACACAAACTGTGAAAAAGCAAAAAACATGAAAAAGTGAAACATCTAAAACCAGAGCAATAATTAATTAAATTACTGAATGGCTATTCTGGAATATTTACAATCTATAACAATGTCTGCAAATGTTTAGATCAAGCATTTTTCCAAATTGTTAAGGCAAAAGATTGAACAGTACTCACACATCACTTTCTCCATTTCATACACAGGAAAAAAGAGACAGATGTAGAGATTACTAGTGATTTTAGCTTTCATCTTCATGATTTCCAAATTTTCTACAGTAATCATACATTGCTCTTGTAATCATAAAAATATATTAAAATCATACAAGTCTAGCCTACACCTTTTTAAATACCCATGAAACTCTTGCAAAAAATATCTGTTGTCTAAATTGAACAGATTTATGACTTTACAGTTTTTTTCCTGGATAAAATATACCAGGATAACATTTTGGTTCCTTTATCAGTTCGGAAGGCCTTTCCCAGACTGCAGTGTGCCCAGAGCTTGAGAGCTATATACAGAGGAAGAGGGAGGGCAATACAAGGGGCAGAAAGACAGGGCAAGTTGTACCATGACTTCCATTTTTCATAGCTGTAACTGTTTCACAGGCCATTCCTCGCCCACTGTATTTCAACATCACCACACTGCTCAACTCCAGGGAGCCCCAGCTACATCACATTCTCACATTCTATGCGAAGAACGTGGCTGGATCTCCAGAAAGACGAGAATAACTACTGAATTTGTGCAACATACAACTTTTTTTTCCTTTAAGCCTATCGTCTGAAAGCAAGGCAGTGAGCTAGGTTCTTGATCTTTATAAAGATGTTGTCCACCTTCATGAACTCTCCATTCTTGACTAGTTACTCCACACGGGTTGACAGTCTTTCAAATGGGGAGCTAGGCAGTGGTATTAGATTCTCGAAAACTAAAAAATGACTGCAGCAGATTTGACCAAACAGAATCAAATGGAAACATTATCAAAATCAGAACTAGAAAAGCAATGACTTAATGTAGTTCAATTCCCACAAAAATAGTATTCTGACTTCAACTACTAATGACAAATACTCAATTAGACACTCTTTCTTCACTGTGTTTATAGCTACACTACAGTACAAAAGCAAGAGTGAGTAAAACTGCTAGCTCCTCACTACACACCGAAGGTCAGGACCAAACAGCGCATCTGTCAAGTGCACGATCTGACATACACAGACACACACACACTCACACAAACTACGAAACCATCACTATAATCAACATAATAAATATCTCCATCACCCCAACAATTTCATCAAGTGAGCTCAGATCTCTTTAATATTCTGTGTGACTAAACAGGAAGCAGAGATAAGCATTCCAGCTGCAGACTAAAGAACACTGTCTCAAGGAAAAGCACTTGTGTAACAGACTTGCAAGCTCAATTCACCAGTTTTTTCAAGGGAAAAATGTTTTCCTTTTACTTACTTCATATATTTTGTCCAGGTTTTTCGTTGTGTAAGGAACGAAGGTAAATCTGGTCTCTGTTACTCCATCTTAGCCAGAAGCAGAAGTCTACTTGGTTACATTCACTTGTCCCAAATTTGCCTTTCTTAAGCCTGTATGCTGAAGGTAACATTTGTTCCTTCCTGGCTCTGTAGACTTTGAGGAAATCCTTTTCCTCAAAGGAGAGTCCTGGCACATTTAGCCTGTCCAGTAGCAGACTCTCTACACCCTTGATTATTCTGGTGATGCTGGCCTGCAGGTGTATTCACAATAGGACGTAGCACTCACAATGTGAAGGCGGGCTCGTTTACCAAGGTTACGCAGGACAGTATGACAATCTACTTCAACAGGCAGATGTGATGGGTAAAATGAACACTGAAGTCGGAAGACTCACATTACATTCAGGTCCTGGCTCAACACACAGTACTTGTGTAACTTTGGCAAACTCACTCAACTTGTGAGCCCTATAAACAGGCGTAACAGTACTTCTCACAGTTTGTGATGAGGAGGAAATGCGATAACAGAGCCACAAACACTTTGTAATCTATAAGGTACCATACAAAGATAACAGGATAATGAAGTATAGTTCCAAAATATTCCCAACAGTCCTCAAGCTTTCTAACATTCCATCTTCCAAACCTCTAAGCCACCATGACACATTAAAAAAAAGTAAATCAGTACTAGCTAATAAAAAGAAATGTATCACCTTCTAAGTGCAACTTTAATTATTTCCCTTCAACCAACACTCTGAATAAGAAATCATTTATAAACGTGGCTCAACATAATTTCAAAAACTCATCCTCAATCTAATTCACAAATTCCTTAACCTATGTGTAAGTACCTAAGACCACTCGCATCCTTGGAAATTTGGCATTGCATGAGTGACAAAAATCAACCAAATTCTTTGGGACTTAGACTACATATCAGGCTGAAATGGCAATTTGTAAAACATATGCAAATTCATAAATGGTGTTTGTTACTTACCTCTGTAACATTGTGGCAGGAAGTGCAGTAATATTTGCCTTCATCAGTAAGACCCCATGAGACAGCCTCACACTGAGTACAGCGTTCTTTAAACTCTTCCTATGGGAGAAGAGGATAGAAAAGGTGTTCCCATCAAGCCACATTCAGTACATTATACCTAAACCCTGCAGTTCTACTTAGTGGGTTCCTGGCGACTTTATAAATAAAAAATCATAGACAATAGAAAATAGAGAGATTATCTGCAAACAAGGAGAGGAGTGGTATGAAACCAAATTAAACTATTGGAGGAAATTTATTGAAATATGCAGTGTGAGAGGAAAAAAGAGAAAAGGAGTTGATGGGGTAAACTGGAAACAAAGATGAGTAAACAAAGCTCCTTGAAAATGCTGCGAGAAAAATGACAAACTTAAGCAGAGAGAAGACTTTTTAAAAACGCAAATACCATTTGGAACTCTTCCAGGACACTAAAAGCACCTGCCAAAGAGGAACTAGATTTGTACTAGTTTCAAGTTTTGATTTATTCACGCAACATAAGGAATCAACTATGTGTGTACTAGGCATTTTACTAGGTGCTAGGGATTCAAAACAGACATGCTCCCTAGTCTGAGTATACACTAGCTAATGGTGAGTTATAATTATTCATTCATCAGCCTAGCATTTACAGAAGATAGCCATCTACCATTCAATAAACATTTTTTGGGCATCTACTATATGACAGTAGTGCTTCTGTATATACAGACCTAATTCTCTGATTCCCAACTCTTTGGAGTTTGACTTGTTATTAGCGTTGATCTAATTATCAAGTATCATTTAATACCATCAAAGTGTGTGCCATCTGCCTGAGTTCGGGGGCTCACTCCTGTAATCCCAGCGCTTTGGGAGGCTGAGGCAGGAAGATCACCTGAGCCCAGGAGTTCAATACCAGTCTGGACAACACAGCGAGACTCCTGCCCCCTACAAAAAATAAGAAAAAATTAGCCAGGAGTGGTGGCTCACGTTTGTAGTCCTAGCAAATTGGGAGGCTGAGGCGGGAGGATCTCTCGAGCCCAGCAGGTCAACGCTGCAGTGAGCCGTCATCTTGCCACTGCGCTCCAGCCTGGGGGACAAAGTGAGACCTTGTCTCAAAAACAAAAAACGAAAATGTGTCATTTTACGCAGTAGTTAAAAAAAAGGCATGTCAAATTAATTTTGGCGACTTGGTAGTGTTCAGTGACCCCGTACTAACACTACGATGTATGAACCTGGGTGGTGGAAGTTGCAGTGAGCTGGACAATTTGGGGAGTTCCCAAATCTTAATTTAGAATCCCTGCAGAAGACTGTGGCCAGGATTCCCAGAGAGACCGACATGGGTTACCAGGAGGCATCTCAGGTTTCAAGCCCTGCCCCTCCCTCACCCACCCCAGCATCAAAGGGAACTTGTGGGTGGTCCAGTCTCCAGAGGATGAGCCCGGTGGGTGGCCACCCCACAAAACCCACGAGGCCACCCCACAAAACCCACAACTTCATCCTTAAACACACCCATAACGACAAACACCACACCCTCCCTCACCCACAACCTCGCCGAGCCAGAAACTCCAGCCTTTTTACCAAAGGCGCGCGCGCGCACGCGGCCCGCCAGCCCCAGACCTCACCCCGCCCCGCAGCCCTGCGCCCCGCCTTCCTCCAACCGGTGGCCGCCCCAGCCCACAGCCTCCGCCGCTCCTCCTCAGGTTCCCTTCCCTCCGGCCTCGGTAGTGAGAGCCCGCCAGGCGCACCGCCTCCTTACCGCCTCCTCGAGGTCCATCGCGGCGCCGCGGCAGTTGCCACCGCCGGGACCCGTTACCCGAGTAGCGAGAGCAACTTCCGGGAGAGGCGGGAGAAGCCCTCCGGCAGGAAACGCAAGCCCCGGACTTAGGATTCCGTGCGCCTGCGCGGCAGCAAAACCGCACCCTCGGGGGCGAGGCTCAGCAAAGCCCGCAGCCCCTTCGCAGACTGTCTTCCTTTCCTGCTACTGGGAACCAAAACCAACCAATAAGAAAGTGGGCGACGCCTACTGCTGAGTGATTCGATCAAACTCTGTTCCGACGGTCATCCATTCCGAAACCGACTTGCTCATCAAGCTGCTGGGGGTGCTGCGCAGGGCCGTGCTGGCGAGCGCGGGCTCTGCCCTCCGGGTGTTCTCGCCCCTCGCTGGCTTTTTTAAAGGGGAAGCCTCGGGGCTTGGAGGAAAGCTCACGGGCTGTGAGTTAGACCTAGGTTTCTGATCACGGCTCTCCTGCTTACTTGTGCCTCAGCTTCCTCCTCTGTAAGAATTAGATGTTATCTGTGAGCCCCTTATAACTGAGTCTCCGCCGGGTGTGATGGCTCACGCCTGTAATCCCGGTGCTTTGGGAGGCTGAACCCGGAGGATCGCTTGAGGCCAGGAGTTGGAGACCAGCTTTGGCAACAAAGCCAGACCCGTTCTCTAAAAAAGTAAATAACTAAATAAATAAATACATGAATGAATATAATTGAGTCTCAAATAGCAATTGCTCAGTAAATTTAGCTCTTTCTGTTTCTTCATTTAATACATTCATTCCTTGTTTTATTAAACAGGCACTGATTTGGGTCCTGGGGATTCAGCAGTGAACAAAGTAAAGAAAAGTCCTTGCCTTCATGTACATTCTATTTTGATAGGGAGAGAAAAAAATAAATAAGGAAAATACGTGATATGTTAAATGGTGATGAATGCCAAGGAGAAAAAGAGGAGAGGAGAATGGGAGCAACCAGGTGGCTTCAGTCTGAAATGGAATGTTCAAGAAAGAGCTCACTGAGAAGAGGATTTTTGATATAATCATATATGTCAAGAAGTTAGAAAAAAGGTTAAACTGGAGAATAATGGTATGAAGGAAATTTTTTAAAAAGAAAAATTAATACAAGAGAAAGAAAAAAAAGACAAAAGGAAAAAAGAGAAAGCAAGCTTTGATAGAGAGGCTTCACAAAGGCTTGGTGTGGTGGCTGGTACCTGTAATCCCATCACTTCGGGAGGCGAAGGGCGGAGGATTGCTGGAGTCTAGGAGTTGGAGACCATCCTGGCCAACATAGTGAGATCTCATTGCTGTAAGCTGGAGTGCAACGACGCAGTCTCAGCTCACTGCAACCTCCACCTCCCAGGTTCAAGCAATTCTCCTGCCTCAGCCTCTGGAGTAGCTGGGATTACAGGCACGAGCCACCATGCCTGGCTGATTTTTGTATTTCTAGTAGAGACAGGGTTTCATCATGATGGCCAGGCTGGTCTTGAACTCCTGATCTCAAGTGATCTGCCTACCTTGGTTTCCCAAAGTGCTGGGATTACAGGCGTGAGCCACCGCGCTCAGCCTAAAAGATAATTTTTAAGAAGACAGTCTTAACAAACTAACATTAGCTCTCTCAAAGGATAAATTTGATAAACTCTAGAAAGACAGATCAAAAAGTAAAGAAGAGCCTAGGTTGGTGGTGTGCACCTGCAGTCCTAGCTACTTGGGAGGATAAGAAGAGAGGTTTGCTTGAGCCCAGGAATTCAAGGCTGCAGTGAGCTATAATCAGACCACTGCGCTCTAGTCTGAGCAATGGACTAAGAAAATCAAAATAAACCGTTACCAGTGACGTCACTAACCAATATATAGTGATATCACTACAAATACCACACACATTAAAAAGACAACTCTAGGTCAGTAAATGTGAAAATTTGGAAGAAATGAACAAATTCCTAGAAAAACAAGTTATCAAAAGATGTGCAAGAAGAAATGAAAATCTGAACAATCCTATATCTGTTTAAGAAATTGACTCCATAAGTTAAAAAAAAAAAAAATCTCCCTGAAATGGCATAGCTGGTAAATTCTACCAAATTTTTAAGAAAAAAATAGGCCAGGCGTGGTGGCTTGCGCCTGTGAGCTAAGGCAGGTGGATACTTGAGGCCGGGAGTTCGAGACCAGCCTGACCAACATGACAGAACCTTATCTCTACTACAAATACAAAAATTAGCCGGGTGTGGTATTGCATGCCTGTAATCCCAGCTACTTGGGAGGCTGAGGCACAAGAATTGCTTGAACCTGGGAGGCAGCAGTTGCAGTGAACTGAGATGGTGCCACTGCACTCCAGCCTAGGCAACTGAATGAGACTCTGTCTCAAAAAAAAAAAAAAAAAAAAGAAAGAAAGAAAGAAAGAAAAGAAGAAGAATACAAATTAAAACCACAAAGAGCAATGAGATACCACCTCACGCCTACCAGGATGGCTAAAATTAAAAAGATTGCAAATATCAAGGATATGGATAAACTGAATATGGATAAACTAATCTTTTCTACATTGCTGATGGGAGTGTGAATTGGCAGAAGCATTTTGGAAAATTACTTGGAAATGGAGCTAAATATATGCTAATTATAACCCAGCAATTTCACTCCTAGATATATTCCCGAGAGAAATGAGTGCATATGCATATGGTCACCAAAAGGCATGTCCGATTACTTTCATAAAGATTTATCATAGCAAAATATTACAACCAAATGTTCATTAACAGGAGAATGGATAAACAAATTGTAATACAATCATAAAATGGACTACAGTAATGAAAAAAAGTGAATAACTGCTACATACAACAAAATGAATGAGCCAAGCACAGTGGCTCATGCCTGTAATCCCAGCACTTTGGGAGGCTGAGGCAAGTGGATTGCCTGAGCTCAGGAGCTGGAGATCAGCCTGGGCAACATGGTGAAACCCCATCTCTACTGAAATACAAAAAAATTAGCTGGGTGTGGTGGTGTGCACCAGCTTCTCGGGAGCTGAGGCAGGAGAGGTTGCAGTGAGCCAAGATCGCACCATTGCACTCCAGCCTGGGCAACAGAGCGAGACTCTGTCTCAAAAAAAAACAAAAAAAAATGGATCAATCTCTCAAACATAACGATGTGCAATTCGTTATGTTTGTGAAAACTGAATTCTTTGCCACTCCTCGCATCAAAAGATGAGGTCCATTTCCCCCACCCCTCGACTGTGGACTGGACTTTTGGCCAGCTTTCACCAAGAGAATGCTGTTCCAGTGGTGTTGTGCAACTTCCAGAACGATGTCTTTGCAGCTTCTGCTCTTTTTAGAATTCTCCTTCCTGAATTCCAGCAGTCAAGGCAAGTCTGATGTGATTTGGCTGTGTCCTCACCCAAAATCTCATCTTGAATTATAATCCCCATAATCCCATGTGTCAAGGGCGGGACCAGGTGGAGGTAATCGAATCATGGGGGCTGTTTCCTCCATGTTGTTCTTGTGATAGTGAGTGAGCTCTCACCAGATCTGTAAACACAGTTTTACAAGTGTCTGGCGCGTCCCCTGCTGGCACTCAGTCTCTCTCCTGTTGCCCTGTGAAGAGGTGCCTTTGCCATTATTTTAAGTTTCCTGAGGCCTTCCTAGCCATGCAGAACTGTGAGTCAATTAAACCTCTTTTCTTTATAAATTACCCAGTCTGGGAGAGTTCTTATAGCAGTATGAGAATGGACTAATAAAAGTCCAACTACCTTGAGACAACCATGCTGTGAGGAAGCCAAAGCTAGCCAGGTGTAACAGAGAAGGTCTGAAGTAGCAGACATGTGATGAAACCTTCTTGGACCTCCCAGCACAGCCCAGTTACTTCCTGTACGCAGCCTAGCGTATGGTCACAGCTGATGCTGGATGGAACAGAACTGTAAGTCAACAAAATGTGATTGTTTTAAGCCACTGCTTTGAGGTAGTTTGTTACACAGTAAAAGCTAGCTTACAGAAATTGGTTCTTTTTAATTTTTGAAATAAAGATGGGGTTTCACTATGTTGGACAGGTTAGTCTCAAAGTCCTGGCCTTAAGTGATCCACATGCCTTGGCCTCCCAAAGTGCTGGGATTGTAGGCATGAGCCACCTTGCCCAGCCTATAAATTGGTTTTTGAAATAGAACCAATTTAGGTAATGTACAGTTAGGTAATGTGTAAAAACCTAAAACACGCATGTGCCCAAATCTAATTCTATCCTGCCACTACTCCTCTAGATAACAACACAACAGAAAACAAATTTGAGCATCCCTCCCCATTTTATGGATATGTGTTTTTGTATAAATTATACACATGTAGGACTGTCCTAGGGATGTATATTATGGGACACAAATAATATAAATATTGAAATGATGGGATAAATAAAAATGTAAATAATTACTTTATCAACTTACTAAATAGCATTTATTTCACTGAAAATGTCAGTTATGTAATGAAAGAAATCATTATTTTTTTAAATCTTGGCTTACTACTATGTAATACCAGTGACCTGTATTTCTTCTGATCTTAAATTCAATTTATTTAAATACTTTTTGCTGGAAGTGATAACAGAAAAAGATATCTTTCTATTGTTCTCATAATAGTGGAAACATTTGCAAACATTCCGTCTCAAAATGCTCTCTCCAGAAAGTTTCTTCCAAAGAGCAGTTTACTTTTTCATGCATTAAACAAACAGGAGCCTACTGTGCACCAGACACTGTTTTATGCACAGAGAATAATGCAGTGGACAACGACAACAACAAATCTCCACCTCATGAAGCTGACACTCTTGCTGGGGGAGACCCAGCACAAATGCTAAATAAATCACTCTAAAATACATCAGCTGGGAAAAACCTGCTGTGAAGAA
The DNA here is from genome assembly GCA_004027835.1 of Alouatta palliata. Taxonomy (NCBI): domain Eukaryota; kingdom Metazoa; phylum Chordata; class Mammalia; order Primates; family Atelidae; genus Alouatta; species Alouatta palliata. The sequence goes on along the minus strand of PVKV010009573.1, from coordinate 36,785 downwards.
ACATGAAGCAGGATACAAGGATAGAGAGTAGCTGTAGTGGAAGGTTGAGGGTGGGAGTTGCTGTGTTAGACAGAGTAGTCTGGGAAGGCCTCCCTGGTACAGGTAACGTTTGATGGAAACTGAAAGAAGCAGGGGACCCTGCCATGCAGTGAATGGATGGGGAGGGGGTTCAGCATTCCTGGTGCAAAGACCTGGACAGTAAGTGGCCCTTAATGAGCAGAGAGGCTTATGGAAGAGGCCTGAGGGCAGAGAGGTCCCCAGGGCCAGCTCATGACTAAGGCCCTGTAGACTATGATAAGGGACATCAGATTTCATTCCCAGTGAGACAGAAAGCAGAGGAGTGACAGGATCTGACGTGTTATAAAAGGGTGCCTCTGAGTTTGTGGAGAATAAGTTGTAGGGGAGCAAGAGGGAGCAGGGAGGTCACTTAGGAGGATGTGGAGGCCAAGGCAGCTCCACCTTGGATGCTAATTGGCCAAGTCAATTTCTGGTTAACTTCCATTCCAGGAAGGCCTCTAGGATTTCCAGTTTATTTTACCGTTCCTTGTATGAGAGCATGTACTTGCCATAAATTCTGCCCCTAAGTCAAAACAACCTTGAGGTTATCCTACTTCAATTATCCTGCACATTCCTTCTGAGTCACCATTTCCCTAATATATATAAGCCCTGGGTCTGGGGGGCCATGTCTCAGGGATCTACTGTCTTGTCTCATCACTGCTGCCCAAGACATGGCTTCTATTAAGTAAGTCCCTATTAAATGTTTCTTTCCAAAAAACTGGATATGTCAGCCTCTTTCTTCCACCTCTCAGCTTCCCTAGATTTTTAGGGTAGGTTTGTGTAGACTTGCCCACTGCAGAAACAGGGTATTGAAATAATCCAGGTGTGGGGTGATGGTGATGCTGATGAGGAGGGGTCAACTTCCAAATAGATGTAAAAGGTATGAGCAAAAAGTCTTTCCTGGAGGATTAAACGAGGGGTGTGAGGGAAAGAGAGGAGTTAAGGATGACTGCTAAGTTTTAGGTCTGAACTGCTCTAAGAATGCAGTTGTCATGAAGATTTATGTGTGGGTATGTGACAGAGTTTGGAGGAAAAAAAGCAAGAGTTCAGTGTGGATATGTTTAAGTTGGTCACGCCTATTTGATGTCCAAGTGGAGATGGGTACCATGTTGAACAGATGAGCGTGGTGTTCAGGGGAAATGTCTCTACCAGAGGTATGTATACATTTGAGTGTCAAGAGCCTGGACAAAATCAATAAGGATATAAGTGTCAATAGAGAAAAAGGTCTGAGGACAGAGACCTGAGCTTTCCACTATGGAGATGTTGGGACTGAGGATACAGAGTGAAAACACCTGAGGTAGGAGAACCAGTAGCATACCATGTCCCAGAAGCTATGTGAAGAAAGCATCTGAAATGGGAAACCCATCAACCGTGAGAACTGCAGGGAGGGGAATGGGCATTGATCTCCAGGTCTGGGCATGGGGGCCATCAGAGGTTCAAGACCAGCCTGGTCAACATGGTGAAACCCCATCTCTACTAAAAATACAAAAATTAGCCAGGCGGCGTGGTGGCACAAGCTATAATCTCAGCTACTTGGGAGGCTGAGGCAAAAGAATCGATGGATGTCAGGAGGTGGAGGTTGCAGTGAGCCAAGACCATGGCAATGCATTACAGCCTGGGCAACAGAGGCAGATTCTGTCTCAATAATAATAATAATAATAATAATAATAATAATAAAAGAAATGGGAATAGAGTGAGAGACATGCAAGAATATGAGGGAATGGGTCTTAGGGAGATGAAAAGGCCAGCTAGATGAGGACCTGATGGCCAAAGGTCTCCTAGGCCTACAGGACTGATATTCAGCCAATGCACCCTTACTGCCTGTTCCATTTGTTAAAATATTTATACCAGCGGTCCCCTGAAAGTCTCACCTCCTGGCCACCATCATTGGCTCCCACTAGGGAAGAGAGGACAGACTCTTGGTGAACCAACTGGTGGCCAGCCAGCCGGCAATGGCTGCCTTGGACAGCACGCTTACCTCATATCCAGGTGTGAGGATTGCAGCCTTCATGGGATTCGGGCTTAGAGAGAGCCAGAGAGAGAATTTCCTAAGTAGGGGCCCTACTCTGGCCCCAGCCAGGCATCTGGGGCTTCACTGGAATAGTGGGTGCTCCATGACAGAAGGGAGGCCATGGGGGAAGGAAGGAACCAAGGAGATGATTTGGGGCCTGAGGACACCAGGGTGCATGGGACTCCCTCTTTTCCAGTTCTTATTCAACCTCACCTCAATTTTAAGGGGACATGGTCGTTAAAACCCACCACACACCTCTGAGTCAAGGGTACTGACATTGATTTTATTAATAAAGTGAGAGCTAATGCATGTTTGGCATTTTGTGAGCCAAGCATGAATCTTAATGTAGTTGCTCATTTGAAGTTATCATCGTCATCTTCTTCATCACCCCATTTTACAGATGAGAAAACTGAAACAAAGAGAGGTCACTTAAAATATATGTAAGCAGCTGAGCCAGTGAACAAAAGCAGGTAGCTTAGTGGAGACACACACCCAGTTTGGGCCACCATACTATGACCCTCTCAGGAAGGATTAGGCTCAACCTAACTAAATATGACATTTCACAAAAGACTTTTGTGACTTAGCCAATAATAAGATGTTGAATGACAAGCTCAGATGAAATTGGATAAAGATCCAAAAACAATTTTAATACACTTGTTCTTAGTTCACCAGAAGCTCAGGAACAATTCACTATTATTAAAATCCTGTTATTTAGAGAAGTTCTCTATTTTGAGACTCTTAGTTACCTAGAAACTACTGATTTAAAGGGAACTTACTGGGGGAGTTTGCTGCATTTCCCTCTGTCAAATCGTAGCTCCAATTAGTCATCATTTCATTAGTGAGAATATATCAAACAAAAGATCATACCAATAACTTCTTTCTCTTTTTTTAACTTTTAAAAACTTTTTCAATTTTTAATTTTGTGGGTACATAGTAGGTGTACATATTTACGGAGCCCATGAGATATTTTGATACAGACACGCAATGTATAACAACCCCATCATGGAAAATGGGGTATCCACCCTCCCAAGCATTTAGCCTTTCTTACAATCCTTTCTTCCAATTATACTCTCTCAGTTATTTTAAAATGCACAAATAAATTATTATTGACTGTAGTCACCCTGTTGTGCTAGCAAATAGTAGGTCTTATTCATTCTTTCTATTTCTTTTGTATTCATTAACAGTCCCCACCTCCCTCTTCACCGTTCCTTGCCCCTGACCAACGACCCTGCCCAGCCTCTCATAACCAATCTTCTACTCTCTATCTCCATAAGTTGGATTGTTTTGATTTTTAGATCCCACAAATAAGTGAGAACATGTGATGTTTGTCTTTCTGTGCTTGGCTTACTTCACTTAACATAATGACTTCCAGCTCCATTCATGTTATTACAAATGACGGGATTTCATCCTTTTGTATGGCTGAATAGTACTCCATTGTGAATACGTACCACACTTTCTTTATCCATTCATCTGCTGACAGACACTTAGGTGGCTTCTAAATCTTGGCCATTGTGAACAGTGCTGCAACAAACATGGGCGTGCAGATATCTCTTCAGAATATTGATTTCCTTTCTTTTGAGTATATACCCAGCAGTGGGATTGCTGGATCATATGGTAACTGTATCTTTAGTTTTGTAAGGACCCTCCAAACTGCTCTCCCTAATGGTTGTACTAATTTACATCCCACCAACAGTGTTTAAGGGCTCTCTTTTCTCTACATCCTTACCAGTGTTTGCTATTGCCTGTCTTTTGGATATAAACCATTTTAACTGGGGTGAGACTGTAGTTTTGATTTTCATTTCTCTGATGATCGATGGCATTGAGCACCTTTTCACATATCCGTTTGCCATTTGAATGTCTTGAGTAATGTCTATTAAAATCTTTTGCCCATTTCTTGATTGGAGTATTAGATTTTTTTTCCCTATAGAATTGTTTGAGCTCCTTACATATTCTGGCTATTAATCACTTGTCAGATGGGTAGTTTGCAAATATTTTCTCCTATTCAGGGGTTGTCTCTTCACTTTGCTGATTGTTTCCTCTGCTGTGCAGAAGCTTTTTAATTTGATGTGATCCAATTTGTCCCTTTTTGCATTGGTCGCCTGTGCTTGTGGGTATTACTCAAGAAATTTTTGCCCAAACTAATGTCCTGGAAAGTTTCCCCAATGTTTTCTTTTAGTAGTTTCAAAGTTTGAGGTCTTATATTTAAGTCTTTAATCCATTTCAATTTGATTTTTGCATATGGTGAAAGATAGGGGTCTAGTTTTGTTCTCTTGCATGTGGATATCCAGTTTTCCCAGCACCATTTATTGAAGAGACTGTCTTTTTCTCAGTGTATGTTCTCGACCCCTTTGCCAAAAATTAGTTTGCTGTAGGTGTGTGGATTTGTTTCTGGGTTCTCTATTCTGTTCTGTTGGTCTATGTGCCTTTTTTTTTATGCTAATAGCATGCTATTTTGATTGCTATAGCTGTGTAGTATAATTTGAAGTCAAGTAATGTGATTCCTCCAGCTTTGTTCTTTTCGCTTAGGATAGCTTTGGCATTCTGGGTCTTTTGCGGTTCCATATAAATTTTAGGACAGTTATTTCTGTTTCTGTGAAGAATGTCATTGGAATTTTGATAGGGATTGCACTCAATCTGTAGATTGCTTTGGGTAATATGGATATTTTAACAATATTGATTCTTCCAATCCATGAACATAGAATATCTCTCCATTTTTTGGTGTCCTCTTCAATTTCTTTCATCAGTGTTTTATAGTTTACATTATAGAGATCTTTTACTTCTTTGGTTAATTCCTAGGTATTTAATTTTGTATTCTGCTATCATAAATGGGATTACTTTTTTAATTTCTTTCTTAGATTGTTCACTGTTGTTGGAAACAGGTTTATAACTTTGGGAAAAATCCAGACCGAGACAATAGATTACTCAGCAAGGCTAGTTTACTTCCTGCCAGAAAGGTGCAACTTGAAGCAGTCTTGCCATGAGAGCACACCTGAACAAAGGAGACAGGGACATTCATAACTTTCATAACCTCCCTACTGCTGTGTCCAGTTTCCACTGGCCAGAACGAGACCTCACATTCTATGCTTGACCCGATTGACTAAAAACTTGGAAATTTCCTGAATAAATAAGGAGAAAGAAGATGAGGAAGAAGAGGAAGCTAGTCAGGAGAAGGTCAGGAGGGTTTCCAGATAAGGAATGGCATGCACCAGGGTTTGGAGCTTGCCCAGTTCTGTTCAGACATGCTGGAGTGAGTCAAGGTAGCTGATTTAAGATGTAGCTGATTTAGATAATATATATATATATGGGTATATGTTTATGCTAATAGTGGATAATGGCCATAGAGCAAGAGATCATAACTCCTTATAATGTAGTCTAAGATATAAACTTTGAAGAAGAGCTTTCCCATCTTTCACAACTGTTCACACCAATAATTTCTGAAAACCAATAAATGACTTAGAGTATTAGACTGATTTAATGAATGCCCTGTGTTATATTGATATCATTTTGTAAGCAGCATTTTTTGTGTGTGGGTTTTTTTTTTTTTTTTTAGAGTCTTGCTCTGTCACCCAGGCTGGAGTGCAGTGGCGCAATCTTGGCTCACTGCAGCCTCTGCCTTCTGGGTTCCAGCAATTCTCCTGCCTCAGCCTCCTGAGTAGCTGGAATTATAGGCACGTGCCGCCATGCTCAGCTAATTTTTGTATTTTTAGTAGAGATGGTGTTTCCCCACGTTGGCCAGGCTGGCCTCGAACTCCTGACCTCAAGTGATCCATCCCCCTTGGCCTCCCAAAGTGCTGGGATACAGGCATGAGCCACCATGGCCTTCCATTAGTTTTATTATATAGATAAATACAGTTTGGTTCAATTGGAAAATAAAAGATAATATATTTAAAATTTTTGATTTATATAGAAACTTATATATGACTATGCCTTCCTCTACCAGATGTTAAATATGAGTATTTTTGAATATTCTGCCTGGGACCATGGTTAGGTATTTTGATCTAATTCTAAGTCAGTGGAGAAGTCACTGAGGGATTTTGAACAGAAAAATGATGCAATCTGATTTATGCTTTGAAGTCTTAGCCTGACTATAAAGAATAAGGGCACAATGGAGATGACTAATTGGGAGAGTGTACCAGGAATCCAACCTAAAGATGGTGGTATGTGGTGCCTGGTGTAGGGCACTACAGCAGGGCAATGAGAAACAGATGTGTTTTGAAGATGATACCAATAATGGACTGGATGGAGTTGTGAACAAAAGAATGGAATCAAGATGCCGTATTGCAGCGAGTGGAGGAGACTGAGATAATTGTGAGTAGATATTGGGGTGAAAACTCAAGATTTGGAACAAAATTTGACATGTCTAAGAGAAATACAAGTGTAAATATTGAGGAGAAAGTCAAGACATGACTCCAGAATTCCAAGGAGATGTTCTGGCTGGAGACGTGAATTTGGAAGTTGTGGGAAGTAGAAAAGTTCCTTTTTAAAGTTTCCTTTCTTGTTAAAGAATAAATCATAAGTGTGCTAATAACCCTTTGTTAAGCCCTATCCTATGCAGCTGTTAGATATACCATGCTTACAGGCACGTAGTACATTCTATGTCCTTGTACTTTTTTTTTTTCTTTTCTTTTTATTTGGGTTGTCACCAATTTCCTTATACTTTAACCAAGATATCTGTGATGGACATGCTCACAGGCGTGTCCCAGCTCTCCACTGCTTTTACTTGTTTAGAAAAGTTTTAAGTTGTTAGCTAATCGGGTTTTAGTTTAAATTGTGAGGTCTGGCTCTAGCCAACAGAGATCAGACATAGCAGTAAGGACGACCCCTAATGTGTAAGGAATAAATTTGTGTGTTTTCCTTTGTTCACTGTACTCTTGTGGCAAGATGGCTAGTGAGAGTGCCCCTCCTGCAGTCCAGAAAGTAAAAATTGTGTTGCTGAAAGATCCTTTGTCTCAGTGCTAATTTTCCTTTGCAGCACCAAGTATCTATTTCCAACAGAAGTCATCAGTGTATGTGGGAGATTTAAAGCCATAGACAAAGTGAAGACACCTAGGAAGTGACAGTAGATGGCAGGTGGGAGAGGAGAGCCCAGGGCTGAGTCATAGGACACCATGGCATTAGAAGTCAAGGATAACAGATTGGTAGGGCGCGGTGTCTCATGCCTGTAATCCCAGCACTTTGGGAGGCTGAGGCAAGCGGATCATAAGGTCAGGAGATCCAGATCATCCTGGCCAACATAGTGAAACCCTGTCTCTACTAAAATACAAAAAATTAGCCAGGGGTGGTGGTGTGCACTTGTAGTCCCAGCTACTCAGTAGGCTGAGGCAGCAGGATCGCTTAAACCCAGGAGGCGGAGATTATAGTGAGCCGACATGGCGCCACTGCACTCCAGCATGGTGACAGAGTGAGATATCGTCTCAAAAAAAAAAAAAAAAAAAAGAAGAAGAAGAAGTCAAGGACAGCAGAAGCATCCAAGCATCCAGCAAAGACAACGGAGAAGGAGGAGAACCAGAGGACTGTGGTGACTAGAAGTCACATGAAGTAAATTTCAAGAAGAAAGAAATGTCAAATGCTATTAAGAGTTTGGGTGAGTTCAGGACAGGACTCAGCAAGACACACAGTAGTGACACAGTGATTTCAGGAAAGTGATAAGGATAAAAGTTTAATTGGAGCAGGCTTAAGGCAGAGTGGGAGGAGGGAAAGGGGAGACAAGTGGTGACAACTTCCTGAAAGAGGGAGCAGAGACTTGGGGAGTAGCTGGAGGGAGCTGAAGGGAATATGAATGATTGCAGCATTTTGTATGCCAATGGAAATAAAGTGTGGGTTACACAGGATAGAGACAGGAGAATGACAGGAGTGAGCCCTAGAGTGGACGACAGGGACAGATCTGGCTCTGATGAGGCCACCGCGGGGGCTGCCTTATTCTCATGTGACCAGGTCATGGGAATTCAAGGAATGTGGCCACCACTCAGCGAGGCTACGGCTCTGACCTGCAGGGTGTGGCCACATGAGGCTGGTCCCACTGCCTCCTCCCCACTCCTGATACCGCCAACATCCCAGGGCTTGGAACTCAGGACAAGTCAGCTAAAAGTTTAGCTAAAGAGGTGTGGCATTAGCTAAATACTATCTTAAGGAGGCAACAGAGCAGAGTCTCTGGACTCAAGAAAGTAGATTTAAGTCCTGGCCCTGCTACTTCCCTGCTAGCTATATGGCCTGGACAAACCGCTTTGATGAGTCTCAGTTTTCTCATCCACAATATGAGGGTGATAACTTTACCAAACCACCTTATGAGGCTTGAAGGCATGAATGGGATGATGGATATGCAGGTACATGGAAAAGTGTGGTACAAATGCCATAAATTGTCATCAGGCTTACTTTGCAAGAGCCTCCCAATTTCCTCACTGACATAAGTATGTATCACTTCAAGATCATCAGTCAAAAGGGAGGGGTAGACATATGATTATCTTCAAAGCTTTCTGGGAGCCTATTAAATGCTAATCACAAGGCACAGGGATGATCCAGAAAGCAGACCTTATCCTTGCTGCTTCTCCTCCACCCTCCACGTTCCTGCTGGAGAGAAGAGAGAGTCCAGCACTTGCCCTCTGGATGGATCCTCGAGGCACTCCAAGGCCTGCTGGGAGCCTGGTCTGCCCAAACTGAAACTGAAACCGTCTGCAGCTTGCATAGCCCTGGGGAAGGCACAGACTCTGTCAGGCACTGTACCAGGCCCATTACCCAAATGATCTCCTAACTGTTGTCATTAAACAGTAAAGGAAACTGAGGCTCAGGAGGTCAAATCAGTTCACCCAACCGGCAAGAGGCCAGGAGGAACTTAACTCAGGTCTGCCTGTTCCAAAGAGCCTGCTTTTTCTGTTAACAGACCGAGTGCTTCATAAAGGTTTCTTTAGTGAATGAATGGATGAATGAATGAATAAAGTACTCTGATGCAAAATCACTTAGTCAAAGGAGCTCAACAGCCAGAAGGCACAGCCCCAATTAAACAGAAGCAAAACAACCTTCTAAGAGTATGGCTTAAATAACTCAAGAGTTTCCCAAACTCACAAGCGATAAGATCTCAGGCAAGTTGCAGAACCTGTTGGGAGCTGGTTTATCCATTTATAGGCTTGGGGCAAACCGGTCTTGCTCCTCCCTCCCTTTCAGGAAGGAGAGTAACAGAGCCACAGAAATTACGTCTCTGGCCCCATGAGCGTTAAGATCTTTGAAAGGCGGCTTCTGGCTCATGACCATCCCATGGCCAGGACTAGCTACCTAATTTGTGGGAACCAACACAAAATAAAAATATGTAGCCCGTTGCTCAAAAGTTAGTAAGAATTTCAAGGGCAGGCGCAGTGGCTCACTCTTGTAATCCCAGCATTTTGGGAGGCCGAGGCAGGTGGATCACTTGAGGTCAGGAGTTCGAGACCAGCCTGACCAATACGGTAAAACCCTGTGTCTACTAAAAATACAAAAATTAGCCGGGCATGGTGGCATGCACCTGTAGCCCCAGCTACTCAGGAGGCTGAGGCAGGAGAATTGCTTGAACCCGGGAGGCAGAGGTTGTAGTGAGCTGAGATGCACCACTACACTGCAGCCTGGACAAAAGAGTGAAACTCCATCTCCAAAAAAAAAAAGAAAGAATTTCAAGACAGTGATAGCGGAAGATTAAACCAAGCATGGGGCCCTCCTGAATACAAGGTCCTGAGACTGTGCAGGGTATACACCCATGGAGCCAGCCCTGCTCAAGGATCCATTGATTCTGGAGAAAGCTGTAAGAGATTCAAGGAAGGAGACTGGCGGCGCATTTTGGAAGCACCAAAAATATGGCAAACAAATAAAATAGCCATGGAGACCAGGTCTGGTTTCTTGAAACAAGCAATTTCAAAATAGAAAGAGTTCCTAAAATTTGGCTGGGTGCAGGGGCTCTCACCTACGATCTCAACACTTTGGGAGGCTGAGGTGGGAAGATTACTTGCGTCAGGGGTTCAGGACCAGCCTGGGCAACATACGGAGACCCCCATCTCTAAAAAATAAAATAAAATAAAATCTATTGACCAGGCACGGTGGCTTATGCCTGTAATCCCAGCATTTTGGGAGGCCGAGGTGGGCGGGTAACTTGAGGCTAGGAGTTCAAGACCAGCCTGGCCAACATGGCGAAATCCTGTCTCTACTAAAAATAAAAAATTAGCCAGGTGAAGAAATGTCAAATGCTATTAAGGATTTGGGTAAGTTCAGCACGCTTTGGGTGGTGGTGAGCACCTGTAATCCCAGCTACTCGGGAGACTGAGGCAGGAGAATCACTTGATCCCAGGAGGCGGAAGTTGCAGTGAGCCAAGATCACGCTATTGCACTCTAGCCTGGGCGACAGAGTGAGGACTCTGTGTCAAAAAAATAATAGAATAAAATAAAATAAAATAAAATGTTTCTTTAGACATACCTCATTTTATTGTGCTTCACTGTATTGAGCTTCAGAGATATTACATTAAAAAAAACACTTGAAGGTCTGTGGCGACCCTGCTGAGCAGGTTCACTGGTTCCATTTTCCTAATAGCGTGTGCTCACTCTGTGTCTGTGTCGCATGTTAGTAATTCTCACAATATTTCAAAGTTTTCCGTTGTTTTTATATCTGTTATGGTGATCAGTGATCTTTGATATCACTACTGTAACTTTTGAGGATGCCACAAACCCCACCCATGTAAGACGGTGGCGAACTTAATGGATAAATGTGGTGCGTGTTCTGACTGCTCCACCAACCGGCCATGCCTGTCTCTCTCCCTCTCCTCAGGCCTCCCTATCTCCTGAGACACAACAATATTGAGATTACGGCAATTAATAACCCTACAAGGGCTTCTAAGTGTTCAAGTGAAAAGAAGAGTTGCAGGTCTCTCATTTTAATAAAAATCTAGGGCCTGGCATGGTGGCTCACGCCAGTGATCCCAGCACTTTGGGAGGCTGAGGTGGGCAGATCATGAGGTCAGGAGTTGGAGACCAGCCTGGCCAACATGAGGAAACCTTGTCTCTATTAAAAATACAAAAATTAGCCAGGACGGTGGCACATGCCTGTAATCCCAGCTACTCGGGAGGCTGAGGTAGGAGAATTACTTGAACCTGGAGGCAGAGGTTGCAGTGAGCCGAGATTGCACCACTGCATTCCAGCCTGGACAACAGAATGAGAACTTCCTCAAAAACAACAAAAACAAAACAACAACAGATATTCTATGTACATGAAACAGCCTTATATTGGAAGAAGATACCACCTCTGACTCTCACAGATAAAGAGGAGAAGCTGATGTCTGGTTTTAAAGCTTCAAAGGACAGACTGATTCTCTTGTTACAGGCTAAAGCAAGCTAGTCACTTTAAGTTGAAGTCAATGTTCATTTGCCATTTCGAAAATCTTAGGATTCTTAAGAATTATGCTTAATCTATTCTGCCTGTGCTCTCTAAATGGAACGGCCAAGGCTAGACGACAGCATCTTTGATTATGGCATAATTTGCTGAATATTTAAGGCCCACTGTTGAGATCTACTGCTCAGAAAAAAAAAAAAAAAAAGATTTCTTTCAAATTAGAACTACTCATTGGCAATGGAGCACCTGGTCACCTGAGGGCTTTGATGGAGATGCACAAGATTAGTGTTGTTTTCCTGCCTATTAATACAACATCCATTCTGCAGCCCATGAATCCAGGAGTAATTCCAAATTTCAAGTCTTATTATTTAAGAAATTCACTCCATAAAGCTGTAGCTGCCTAGATAGTGATTCCTCTGAGGGGTCTGGGGAAAGTAAATGGAAAACCTGGAAGAGTTTCACCATTCTAAATGCCATTAAGAACATTTGTGATTTATGAGAGGAGGTCAAAATCTCCATATTAACAGGAGTTTGGAAGAAGTTGATTCCTCCTCTCATGGATGACTTTGACGGGTTCAAGACTCAGTGGGGGAAGTAACTGCAGATGTGGTAGAAACAGCAAGAGAACTAGAATTAGAAGTGGAGCCTGCAGATGTGACCGATTTGCTGCAATCTCATGGTAAATGGATGCAGAGTTGCTTCTTATGGACGAGCAGAGAAAAGTGGTTTCTTGAGCTGGAGCCTACTCCTGGTGAAGATGCTACAAACATTGTTGAAATGACAACAAAGGATTTAGAATATTTCATAAACTTGGTTGATAAAGCAGTGACAGGATTTGAGAGGAGTGACTCCAGATTTGAAAGCAGTTCTACTGTGGGTAAAATGCCACCAAACAGCATGGCATACTATAGAGAAATCTTCCATGAAAGGAAGATGCAGCAAACTTCATTGTTGACTTCTTTTGTGACATTGCCGCAGCCTCTGCAACCTCCAGCAGCCACCACCCTGACCAGCTGGCAGTCATCACCATCAAGGCCATACCCTCCGCCAGAAAAAAGACTGGGACCTGCTGAAGCTCAGCAGGTTAAGATGCATTTTTGTACATATAGTCAACCAATTATTTCATCACCGTTTATTGAAAAGATTGTCTTTCCCCCCATTTGTCTTGACACCTTTGCTGAAAATCAATTGACCATATGTGTGGGTCTATTTCAGAACTTTCTGTTCTGTTTCATTGATCTGTATGTCAAACTTCACTTGATTACCAAACTATCTGATTACTATTAGCTTCATAGTTAAGTCTTGAAACCAGATAGCATAAATCTTCCAATTTTGTTCCTCTTCACAAGTGTTTTGGCTATTCTATGTATAACATTTTTTACATTGCATATGAAATTTCTTTCTTTCTTTTATTAAAATTGAGATGGGGTCGTGCCATGTTGCCCAGGCTGGTCCCAAACCTCTGGGCTCAAGCAACCTTCCATCTTGGCCTCTTAAAGTGCTGGGATTGCAAGTGTGAGCCACCACACCTGGTCTGCTTATTACGTTTTTAAAGAAAAAAAAAAAAAGACCTGCTAAGATTTTGAATATCATTGTGTTGAATCTAGAGAATCGATTTTAGGGAGAATTGGCATTTAAAGAATATCAAGTCTTCCAATTCATGAGTGTGGTGTATCTCACCATTTATATTCACCTTCCTTCATTTCTCTCAGTAATGTTTTATAGTTTTCAGAGTATATCAGTGCACATAGTTGTTAAATTTATCCCCATTTCATAACTCTGTGTGTGTCTATGTGTGTGTGCGTGTGTGTGTGTGTGTGAGAGAGAGAGAGAGAGAGAGAGAGAGAGAGAGAGAGAGATTCCTTTATGTGCCCAAAGTTTACCAAAAGAAAATTGGTTAATTAAGGATTGTGGTTAGCTGAATTCCAGTTAGGTAAGATTTTACCGTATTTGGTACTCACAATAATAGCTTCAAATTATATCACACCCCATACTCAAAAACCTTTATTGGCAAATAATTTACAAAGGGAATAATTGGAAACAATTGAATGGGCTGATTAATTAAGTCATGCTATATTCTTGAGGTGCAGTCAAAAAAATAACATTATGCAACAGTGATTCTCAGATGGAGTCCGGGTGTCTTACCAGGTCAGGCAGGCGTCAGGGGTCCTGCTTCTGTTCTGATCTCAGGAGCTCTATTTTTACCCATTTTGGCTCTTGAGATCCCTAGTAAAATTTTGTTTCAAATGGTGTTCCAATGAAGAAAATTTTTTCAAATCATTATTGAAAAAAAATTTTTAATGATTGAGAAATATGATAATAGAATTATAAGCACATTGCAAAAGAATGTGTTTTATGTCCCTTTTGGAGGAAAAAAGGAAGAAATAGGTGTATAGAAAACAATCAGAAGGTTACACATATATCAAAACACTTATAACAATTATTTCTGTGCAATTGGCTTATGAATTATATGTAACATGTATTATTATTCTCTAATGAACACAGAATAAACTAAAATTCCTTAGGACATGATTCAGACTCTCCATCATCTGACATAAAATGTCTTTCTAGGCCAGGTGGCTCACACCTGTAATCCCAGCTCTTTGGGAGGCCGAGGCGGGTGGATCCCCTGAGGTTGGGAGTTCGAGACCAGCCTGACCAACATGAAGAAACCCCGACTCTACTAAAAATACAAAATTAGCTGGGCATGGTGGCACAGGCCTGAAATCCCAGCTACTCGGGGGGCTGAGACAGGATAATTGCTTGAACCTGGGAGGCGGGGTTGCAGTGAGCCGAGATTGTGCCATTGCACTCCAACCTGGGCAACACAAGTGAAACTCCATATCAAAAAATAAAAATAAAAATAAAATGTCTTTCTAGACTCTTTGCTAAGCCACAGTTCATCAGGGTCACAAGTTCTAGCCTCAAAGAAATACTCATTGTTTCCTGAATACATCCTGTGCTCCCGGATCCACACGTTTTCAAGGGCTATGTTCTTAGTCCAGAATTCCCTAATCACACTCTACCACTTCCTATGGGAATTCAACCATTCATAACATGTATAATAATAAGTTAAAGTAATAAACAGTATATAAGTATACTACACAGAGAGTATAGTTTTAACCAGTTGAAGAAAAACAATGCAAAGAGAAAACAGGAAGGAACAACGTAAATAACGTACCGCGGCACCTGAACACTGGGATGATAAGGTTTCTGGTTACCTGTTTGTTCGGCCTGCTAAATCACTTTACCCTCCGAATTTTTGATTCCTTGCAGGCTGTGGGAAGGGTAAACTGAGACAATGCGAATTGCTCTGTAAACTGAAACGGGATGTTGGGATGTGAGCTACACATTTGACATGTGAGCTGTGTGAAGCTGTCCCCTTTGAGGCTGAAGCTCCGTCACCCCACACTGTCCAGCATGCCACACTCAACAAATGGTTGCTGATTTAAGTCTTATACCAATTCTGAAAATAGAGCAAAAATTCCTTTGCATCCTGAAATGTTAACGGTAGATCTGGGATTTAGCAAAGGCCTGTGCTCCAGAGAGCCTAGGATTTTCATCGAGATTGGATTTTCCTTTGCTGTTTCCAAGACTTGTGGCCTTCATAAGCCATCCAGTCCCCAGGCCAGTAATCAATGGGTTCTGGTACAGCCCAGGGGGGCACTTCGGTCTTATCAAAAACAGAAGACTATAGGCCAGAGAAACATTTACACAGAAGATGGCTCTGGAGCTCTGGGCAGAGTCACTCACTCCCCACCTCTCTAAGCAAGACAATGCCCGGGACAACCTGTGTGCAAGTCCACCTGCCCATGGCCCTTATCAATCAAACAGGCTCCAGGAGCACAGAGAGGATGGCCGGCCACCACCTCCCACTCCTCAGAGGGGACACTAAAGCCACAAGTGGGGAAGCAACTTACCAAATGCATATGTTAGTGCAGCCGGTTGGCACTGGAACCAGAGCCTACCCAAGTGTTGTTCATTTCAGCTGAGATTGCTTTAGGGAAGCAGGGATTCCACTCTGCTCCACAGCCTCAGCAACAGGCAGAGCCTGGCTGCAGCTGGTTCCCCTGAATCTTTGCTGGACACAACCATGCCTAAGGAGACATCAGCATGTCACTTTCCTTGACACCCAACTACTCCCCCAGAAGAGATACTTTCCAGGCTAAGAAAGACCCCACTGCCTGTCCAGGAAGGATGAAGAGATTTACAAACATTGGCCACCATGGTCTATTATGGGTAGAAGCAACAGTGAAAATCATGACGGTGAGACCAAGCAAAGCCGATGGCCCGAAGGACAAGGACGACTCTGCCCAGCAAAGGGAGGGAAAGCCCAGGCTGGACTCTATGTGGCCGGAGCTTCCAGGGTTGGTTTTTCTTTTCTTTTCAGACGCAGTTTTACTCTTGTCACCCGGGTTGGAGTGCAGTGACGCTGTCTCGGCTCACTGCAACCTCCACCTCCTGGGTTCAAGTAATTCTCCTGCCTCTGCCTCCCAAGTTGCTGGGATTACAGGCCTGTGCCACCATGCCCGGTTAATTTTGTATTTTTAGTAGAGATGGGATTTGACTGTGTTGGCCAGGTTGCTCTCGAACTCCTGACCTCAAGTGATCCTCCCGCCTTGGCCTCCCAAAGTGCTGGGATTACAGGCGTGAGGCACCGCGCCCAGCCATTCTTGGACTTGTAAATGCTGACTCAGAATGCTTTAAAACAGAGTGAGGCCAAAGAAAATAAGCCTGACCAGGGTAGCCAGTAGTCCACCACCTCCAGGATGGACATCTGTCTGACTGATGGCAACTGAGTCTAGGCTTTTGGGGACAAAACCTCTGGAGTGTGGGGGAAAGGAGGCCGCCAGCGGAGGGACCCGCTTCATCTGTGTAAGCCTCAGGCTCCTGGTTTGCAGAAACCGTAATATCCACTCCATAGGACTGTTGGGAGAGTTAAATAAAGTGACGTGGGGGAAACTGTAAAATAATGCACTGAGTGTTAATATACAAATCAGAATGTCAATATGTAATCTCTTTAAGCCACCAAGGTTAGATGATTCTGGATTTAAAATTCATAACCCTGGCCAGGCAGTGGCTTAAGTCTGTAATCCCAGCACTTTGGGAGGCCGAGGTGGGTGGATCACTTGAAGTCAGAAGTTCAAGACCAGCCTAGGCAACATGGTGAAACCCCACTTCTACTAAAAATACAAAAATTAGCCTGGTCTGGTGGTGAGTGCCTGTAATCCCAGCTACTCGAAAGGCTGAGGCAGGAGAATTGATTAAACTGGGGAAGCAGAGGTTGCAGTGAGCCAAGATCGTACTACTGCACTCCAGCCTGGGTAACAGATACCAGAGACTATGTCTCAAAAATTAAAAAAAAAAAAAGGCCAGGTACGGTGGCTCACACCTGCAATCTCAGCACTTTGGGAGGCTGAGGCGGGCAGATCGCGCGAGGTCAAGAGATCGAGACCATCTTGACCAATGTGGTGAAACCCATCTCTACTAAAACACAAAAAAATTAGTCAGGCGTGGTGGTGTGTGCCTGTAGTCCCAGCTACTCGGGAGGTTGAGGCAGGAGAATCGCTTAAACCCTGGAGATGCAGATTGCAGTGAGCTGGGATCCACTGTTGCACTCCAGCCTGGTGACAGAGCAAGACACCGTTTCAAAAAAAAAAAAAAAAAGAAAGAAATCCATAACCCCAGGAATTAACCCCTTGAATTACATTCAGGACCCTAAACAAGACTATTGTGGGGGAATGGGTATTTGTAAGTTCAGAATGAATGACGTCCACACTAGTCTCCACAGGTCGGAATTTTCATGCAAAGTGCACCGTGTGGAAGAGAGAGAATAAGTGTTGCCGCCACAGGGCCATGCGTCTCAGAGTAAGTTCTTTCTGCTCTCTCTGGGCCTCAGTTTCTCATCAAGAATATGAGCGGATTGGACCAGCCTCCTTCCAGTTCCAAAGTTCTCAGATGTTAGTTAGCCTTCATATCAGTCCTGTTTAAAAAGGGCCGAGGCAACAGATGCAGACTGGCTCCCCTGGGGCCCCCCGCCAGCATTTCTGGCAGGTAGGAGAGAGAAGAATCTGACGGCCTGGAATCTTCCACACCCTGACTCATGCCAGCTCAGCTTCACAGTGCCTGGCCTGTGCCCTGGGCCCTGCCTGCACGTACGGCTGGCACAGCAGCCAGGCCCTCATGAGCTGGTGCTGTCATGTCACAGCCAAGGCCTCTGCCTTGTCCCCAAACACAGGTGCCCCAGGCACGGGACTCTTTGAAGGAGTTGGGATGGGGGCTCAGTACAGCTGTGGGCTGCCTTGGGCTAGAATTGACTTCTCAGATTAAAGTCGGACAGATGGGCTGCTGGCGAGGGCCTCGTGGCCTAACATAGCAGGAGGCATCACAGGTGAGAGGCACTGGGAGAGAGAGAGAGAGAGAGAGAGAGAGAGAGAGAGAGAGAGGGAGGGAGGGAGAGAGAGAGAGAGAGAGAGAGAGAGAGAGAGAGAGAGGGAGGGAGGGAGAGAGAGAGAGAGAGAGAGAGGGAGGGAGGGAGAGAGAGAGAGAGAGAGAGAGAGAGATCGAGCCAGCTCTCCAGGCAACCAACCCACTCCTGGGATAATCCACTAATCCCTTCACCCACTCAGCAGGGTGGATCCCTCACCAATCACCTCTTAAAGGCCCCACCTCGGCCGGGCATGGTGGCTCATGCCTATAATCCCAGCACTTTGGGAGGCCAAGGAGTTCAAGACCAGCCTAGCCAACAAAAGGAAACCCCGTCTCTACTAAAAATACAAAAACCAGTTGGTATGGTGGTGCGTTCCTGTAATCCCAGCTACTTGGGAGGCTGAGGCAGGAGAATTGCTTGAACCCAGGACCCAGGAGGCAGAGGCTGCAGTGAGCAGAAATCACACCACTACACTACTTCTCAAAAAAAAAAAAAAAAAAAAAAGCCCCACCTCTTAATATAGTGACATTGGGGGATTAAACTTCTGTGTGAGTTGCAGAAGGGACAAACATACTAATCACAGCCACCGGGTCTGTACTGGGGCTAGATCGCTATAACAGTCAGCACAGCAAAGTCATCCCTCCCTGTCCAAAGAGAATTGGTTCCAGGACCTTCTGTGGATACCAAACGCCGTGGATGCTCAAGTCACTGATAGGAAACGGTACAGTATTTGCATATAGCCTACTCATGTCCTTCATATACTTTAAATCATCTCCAGATTACTTATAATACCTAGCAGAACGTAAGTGCTACATAAATTGTTGTTATATCGTATTGACCTCTTTTTGGTTTTTTGGTTTGTTCATTTAGAGACAGAGTCTTGTTCTGTCGCCCAGGCTGGTGTGCAATGGCATGATCTCGGCTTACTGCAACCTCTGCCTCTTGGGTTCAGGCAATTCTTGGGCCTCACTCCAAACAGCTGGGATTATAAGCATGTGCCCCCACTTACGGCTAATTTTTTGTATTTTAAATAGAGATGGGTTTTGCCATGTTGGCCAGGCTGGTCTTGTGTGATCCTCCTGGCCTCAAGTGATCCACCTGCCTCAGCCTCCCAAAGTGCTGGGATTACAGGCATGAGCCCCGCACCCGGCCATTTATATATTTTTTAAATTGTTAAATTGTACGGTGGCTCATACTTGTAATCCCAGCACTTTGGGAGGCCAAGGTAGGTGGATCACCTGAGGTCAGGAGTTTGAGACCAGCCTGGCCAACATGGTGAAACCCCATCTCTACTAAAAATACAAAAAAATTAGCCAGACAGGGTGGTGGGCACCTGTAATCCTGGCTACTCGGGAGGCTGAGGCAGGAGCATCCCTTGAACCCGGGAGGTGGAGGTTGTGGTGAGCCAAGATCGTGCCATTCACCCTAGCCTGAGCAACAAGCGTGAAACTCTACCTCAAAAAAAAAAAAAAAAAAAAAAGAAATAAGAAATAAAGAAATAAATATTACTATTATTATCTGAGAGAAGTCTTGCCCTGTTGCCCAGGCTGAAGTGCAATGGCACGATCTCGGCTCACTGCAACCCCTGTCTCCTGGGTTCAAGAGATTCTCCTGCCTCAGCCTCCTGAGTAGCTGGGATTTCAGGTGCATGCCACCACACCTGACTAACTTTTTTATCTTTAGTAGAGACGGGGTTTCACTGTGTTGGCCAGGCTGGTCTCGAACTCCTGACCTTGTGATCCACCCACCTCGGCCTCCCAAAGTGCTGGGACTGCGGGTGTGAGCCACTGCACCTTTATTTTTAAACATCTTTCTCGAATGTTTTCCATCTGCAGTTCACTGAAGCCATGGATAAGGAGGGACAGCTGGCCTGGGCCCCAGCTAGCGGCAGCTCTTCCCAAGGTGCTTCCACACACAGTGTCAGCTTATAGACTGGGATACCTCACCTCGAGGCGACAGTCGGGGACATGGAGGCTCAGAGAGGCTTCCAGATTCTGCCTCAGATATAGTCTTCTGGGGGAAGGGAGGCAGCAGCGTCTGGCCCAGCCTCTCCCTGAAATGCCATGAGCCATATTTCATATTTACTGTGTGCCTCCCAGGCGCCTGGTGCTGTGCTTCACGCTGCCTGCACTGAGTCATTCTGCCTCTACAGCACCTCCATGGGGCGTGGGTTGTTTACTAAGGAGAACACCACGAGACAGAGAAGTTGTGTCACTCGCCCAAGTTCATGAGCCACTGGGGTCTGGAATCCCGATCCTTCTAAGTCCAGAGTCTGAGCTCTCACCCCTTCCTCTGTGCCCGCTCCCCACCACGACGCCAGCTTCCTGAAGGAGCAGGGCGGTCTCTCCCGAAGCCAGCATTCCGATTCTGTGACCTCATCTGTGATTTCATCCTGGGAGTTTGTAGCAGCCCTCTTAGGCTTGCTCTCATGATCTCACCCTTTCTCTCCTAACCGCTTGACACCAACCAGCTCTCCTCTGCGTGACCTTGGGCGAGTCCTTTACCCTCGCTGGGTTGGTTCCTGGTATATGAAGGAAGAAGAGAGGCCCACGATAACTGCCAACACCTGGGCTCCTGTGTGGGCTTGTGGGTCTCCCTGAGACCAAACCCTGTGTGAACAGTAGGCTCCAGGTTGGCCCTGTGTCAAGCAGGGAACCCATGGGCCTGTGTTCTAGAAGCGTCTACAACCCCCAGATCCGCACATACTTGCAGGGCATTAACGTCTTCTCACCACAAATGCCAAATCCTCCACCTGAGAACACTGGAGGGGCCCCGGGATCTTTAGGGCGCCCAGCGTTGCTGCAGAGGAGGCCTGGGGACCCACAGCCGCACCGAGGTGTGGTCCAGCCTCATTCCGACATCACTCAGTTCCCTGGCTCTGTGCCCTAGCCACCCAACTGAGGAAGCATTGCCGAGTGTGGCAGCTCCCAGGGCGGCTCCCGCAAAACAGGGTCTGAGTAGAAAATTCTTGAAGGCAGGAGCCACCTAGGGGCCTCAGGTCCTAAAAGGCGAACGTCCTCCTCCCCACCTCCAGGAAGCTCTTTCCAATATTTCTCACACTATCGATTTCTGCATCTTTCAGCTTCCCAGGAAAACGCTGTAAGTGATGAAAAATGGTTTTGGGGTCCCTCACTGTTGCCATGGGAACTGTGTGACCCCACTGAGCAGGTTTCTTTTTCCTACACATGGAAGTGAGGGAATGGACCACAGAAAAAATGATGTAATATCCTATCATTTTAAAAATTGTTTATTTTTGGAGACAGGGTCTCACTCTGTCCCCCAAGTTGGAGTGCAATGGTGTCGCCTCAGCTCACTGCAGCCTCGACCTAGGCTCAAGCAAGCCTCCCATCTCAGCCTCCCCAGTATCTGGGACTACAAATGCAAGCCACCACACATAGCTAATTATTCTATCTTTTATTCTGGCAGGAGAGAAAGGTGTTTTGGGAACTTTGAGCTCTGGCTTTCTTGTAATTTAATTCGGTTCTGTTCAACACATATTGATTGACTGCCTTCGGTCTGCATGACACTGAACAGGACACCTGCAGCGGCCGCCTCCCTTAACTTCAGCAGAAAGCAGCTGGACTGAACTGAGCCCCTCCGCTGCTCCCAGGCATAGGTAAGATACGTTCCCACCTTCATTCTTTCATTTCATCATCAAATAATCTTCAAAGGTTGTCGTTTATCATTTCTACTTTTCAGAATGAGAAAACGAAGGCCGGACAAGGGAAAGATGTTAAAGTCCTAACCCTCCAGTATCTATGAATGTGACTTCATTTAAAAATAGGGTCTTTAACCCATGCCAGAGAAAACTGTGTCCCCAAACTATTGCCTGGCCTCTGTGCCCATAGGCTGCTGGCGCTGAAGTGGCTTGCACAGTGCAAAAAAAGAAAAAAAGAAAAAAATATATAGGGTCTTTTCAGCCCTGCGCGGTGGCTCCCAGCACTTTGGGAAGCAGAGGCAGGTGGATCACAAGGTCAGGAGTTCAAGACCAGCCGGGCCAAGATGGTGAAACCCCGTATCTACTAAAAATACAAAAATTAGCTGGATGTAGTGGTGGGTGCCTGTAATCCCAGCTACCTGGGAGGCTGAGGCAGGATAATTGCTTGAACCTGGGGCGGCGGAGGTTGCAGTAAACTGAGATTACACCACTGCATTCCAGCCGAGGTGACAGAGCAAGACTCAGTCTCAAAAAAAAAAAAAGAAAAGAAAAGAAAAGAAAGAAAGAGAAAGAAATAGGGTCTTTGCAGATATAATTGGTTAAGATGAGGTTATTAGGGTAAGCACTAATGCAATATGATTGTGTTCTCATAAAAAGGGGAAATTCAGGCCAGGCGCAGTGGGTCATGCCTGAAATCTCAGCACCTGGAGAGGCTGAGGTGAGAGCATTGCTGAGGCTTGGGTAACATAGTGAGACCCTGTCTCTTCAAAAAATGAAAAGCAAAAAAGTACCTGGGTGTGGTGGCACACACCTGTAGTCCCAGACACTTGGGAGGCTAAGGTGGGAGGATTGCTTGAGCCCAGGCGATCGAGGCTGCAGTGATCATGCCATTGCACTCCAGCCTGGGTGACAGAGGGAGACCCTGTCTCTTAAAAGAAATGGGGGGGAGGCATGCAAGTTGGACATAGAAATGCACAGGAAATGCCATATGAAGATAAAGTCAGATGGGGGCATGCTTTCTTTTTCCTCCTATGGTTGATACTTAGTTCAATTGATTTGTTTTGGTGTTACTGTGTTTTAGGGATTACCCCCGACACAATCGGATTGAATTTTATTTACTGAATATGTAATAACACATTAACAACGTTACAAAAGTTTGTTGAAACTATGCAAAAAAGGTATATAGTCAGAGAAATATCCTTCTCTGCCCTTTCCCTTCTACTCCATTCCCTCCCACCTCTGTAGGTAATTAATTTCATTAGTTTCTAGTTTACCTTTCTTGTGTTCCTTTTTGCAAAAATAAACAGATTCATGTATTTTTAAACATTTCTCTTTCTCACACAAAAAGTAACATACCACATGTGGATTTTATTTTTCTACTTAACAACATATTCTGGAAATAACTCCATAACAATTTATAGAGCCCTTCCTCATTCTTTTTTCAGCTGCCTTCTTCATCCACTAGAGTTGCTTTAGGGGAATGGAGGCACCTTTGTAACAACAAAGCCCTAATGTCCTTCTTTTCCTCATCATTGTTATTGAAATATTAAGCACTATTTCTTTCCTTCCCTCCCTCCCTTCTGCTTCTCTCTCCCCGCCTTCCTCCCTTCCTTCCCTCCTTCTTTTTTTCTAGCTTAAACACACTATCAATTCTACTACTAGATAGAAGTCTACTACTTGCCAGGTCTTGGTCAAGGTGGCTGTTCCTGGGCGTGGGCAGCTTTCCTCCACCAAGTGACTCAGGGACTGAGGCTCCTCCCAGCCCTGGGCACGGGCAGCTTTCCCCCACCAAGTGACTCAGGGATTGATGCTCCTCCCAGCCTCTTGCTCCACCATCCCCTATGGTCTCGTCATTATCTGCAAGCAGCTGGGAGAAGAGGGAAAGGGTTTGTGAAGGAAACACACTCACACCTTTACTTTTTAACTAAAAAAGTCAAAGTGCACAAATCATGTACAAAAAGTGCACAAGTCATGAGAATATAACTTGTTAAACTTTAACAAAGTGAACACATGTAAATCACTACCCATGTTAAGAAACAGAACATTTTAATATTATCATCCAGTTCTTACTCCCAAAGGTAGCCAATCTCCTGATTACCATGCATTAGTTCTGTTTGGTTTGAACTTTATATAAATGTAGTCACAGTTTACACACACTCGGGTCTGGTTTCTTGGACTTGAGACTCAAGTCATTTTGTGTAGCGGTGTTAATAGTTTCCTTCCCTTCACTGTCATACAGCACTCCATTTTGTAAACATATTTCTCCATTCTCTTGTGTGTTGGACGTCTGGGAAGAGCCGTGGTTGCTGAGGACCTTACTTGTTTCCTGGTACATCTGCATGCATTTCTGTTGGCCATAAATCTAGGAGTGGACTTGCTGGCTCACAGGGTTTGCAGATACTCAATTTTGTAGACACTGCCAATCATTTTTTGATCTGTTTGTTTTTTGAGATGGAGTTTCGCTCTTGCTGCCCACGCTGGAGTGCAATGACGCAATCTCGGCTCCCACTGTATCTCCACCTCTTGAGTTCAAGCGTTTCTCCTGTCTCAGCCTCCTGAGTAGCTGGAATTACAGGAGCCCACCACCATGCCTGGCCAATTCTGGGGATTTTTAGTAGAGATGGGGTTTCATCACGTGCCTAGGCTGGTCTCGAACTCCTGACCTCAGGTGATCTGCCCACCTCAGCCTCCCAAAGTCCTGGGATTACAGACGTGAGCCACTGTACCTGGCCATCATTTTTTGTTTTGTTTTGTTTTTTTTAAATTCTGGCTAGAGGAATTATAGAAGGTTCTTGAGAAGGTGGCTTTAAAAAGACCATACATAGGCCGGGCACAGCAGCTCATGCTTATAATCCCAGCACTTTGGGAGGCTGGGGCAAGAGAATCACTTCAGGCCAGGAGTATAAGACCAGCCTGAGCAACCTCGTGAGACCCCCCCCCCACGTCCAGCTACACAAAAACTTTAAAAATTAGCCAAGCATGATGACATTTGCCTGTAGCCCTAGCTACTTGGGAGGCTGAGGTGGCAGGATCACTTGAGCCCAGGAGGTACAGTGAGTTGTGATCGAACCACCGCACTGCAGCCTGGGCAACAACAACAACAAAAAGCCTATAATCAACGATCAGGACCAGGGCTGTCCCGGGGGAGAAAAGGAAAGGAAATGCCAGAGAGGGCTGCCCACAGGCAAGATCTGATCTGCAGGCCAGAAAGTGACTGGTGGATTTCAGGAATAGTCCAGACTAGTGTGCCTCAGACACGTTTTCCTTTTTTTTTTTTTTTTTAATAAGACGGGGTTTCACCATGTTGGTCAGGCTGGTCTTGAACTCCTGACCTCAGGTGATCCGCCCGCCTTGGCCTCAAAAGTGCTTGGATTACAGGCGTGAGCCACCACGCCCGGCCGGCATGTTTTCATAGCTTAGTTCTCAGAGTCCCCATCACTGGGCTCACTGAGCCTCTCATCCTGAAAGGCCAGCGGGGGTTCCTTTAGCGAGGCCATCTCAGTCTCTGTGTTCCCGACTGCCCTTGCTGGTTCATTGAGGGGGCCCAGGGCGCTTAGCCCCAAATGAGGGTTCACAGCGCCACCTGGTGGCACCGCGCCTCCATTGCGCTGAAAGCTGCTGATCCTAAAGCTTGTGGGCTCAGGGTCTCTGATGGGAAGACCTCACTCTTTAGCCTGCGTGTCCTGGCTTCTGAGCCAAGTCACCCCACCCCTGCTGGGACAGGCCATGGGGAAACCAGGGCTTCCGCCAGGGGAGGACATTTTTGACCCTTTGCAGGGGAAGGTCCCATAGGTCCCACTCCTAAGGACCTACAATGCAGGGCTCCTTCCTCCCTTCTCCCCACAGGGTCCATCCCACGCTGAGGCTGTGGTGTGGGGTGCTGCAGGATGCTGCCTTGTGGGGTTCAGGGTGGTGTGGGCTGAGGGTGCACCCAGGAGTCAGGGAGGCCCAGGTTGAAGGCCAGCAATGCCCTCTCAAGTTTTTATCTTTAAAAAGAGGGTTATTTGTGCCACGGGGGCATCTGGTGCTTAATAGACCCATTTAGATCTATTTGTCATTGAACAGGTGCTCAAAAGTGGCAGCTATTGGAACAGCACCCATGCATGGTTTTCTGGAACCCACTCCACACTGTCTGGGGCGGAGGTCTCTCCATGGGGTCCCTGGGCCCCCTTAGTCATAACACCACACTGTGCTGGACCGTCGCTGGCTCACCGACTTCGGCCACCAGCCTGGGGGGTAGCCAAGGGCAGGAGTACCACTATCAGGTGGAAGGATGGGTGTGTCAGGGAACTCCTGACGCTGGAGCTGTGGGACCAGCGCAAAAGCAGCGGGAAGGCCGCCTGCAGGTGTCCTGAGACAGGGCCAGCACCAAAGAAACGAAGGCCTGCGTTCCTCAGGTTTCTCTCGGGAGGGCTTGAGTGCTGAGAAGCCGCCAGTCAGGGATGGGGGCACCGTCTGCATCACGAGGCTGCAACCCCAAGAGGCGCGCTGAAGCCCTGGCGCCCCCTCTGGGGCAGGTGAGGACCCGCTGGAAGACAGCACTGGTCTGCGTGAGCTCCAGGAAGAAAAGAGCCCTGGGCTATTTCCAGAACTGCCCAGGTGAAAAAAGAGCTGGGCTATTTCCAGAACTGCCCGGGTGAAAAGGGCTCCCCTGCTCAGCTCCCTCTCCTCATCCTCCTCCACACAGACTTCTAACTCGGGGTGGACAGAAGAGAGAGCATTCTGGAACCTGCTGGGCAGTCCCAACCCCATTCCCTGGGAGTTTCAGCATGGGATGTGCCGGGCTGGCCAGGCCTTTGGAGGGCATGACTGGGGGTGAGCCCAACCCCCCATTTGTCATGGCACCCAGGGGTTCCCATGGAGCCTGGGCAGCCTGCTGGCCAGGGTTTGGGATGGAGGCGTCCCTGGGGAAGGGAGAGGCCAGGCAGCTGGAGTCTTTGCTTTCAGGAGAACCACTGGCAGCCTTCCTGGGGCCGCGGCAGCATGCGCCCTGCCAGAGAGGAGATGTGGGCAGAGCTGGGCCAGGCACTCTGGCATCCCTTTCCTGTGGGTGAGGGGCTTCCCTTCCTGAGCCCTAGATGTGCAAGATCATTGCCAGGACTTTCTGCCAGCAGCCATGGCACTGCTGTGGCACTTAAAGCACCCTTTGGTCTCCATCAGGATGAGGGACGGGGTCCTCACCACCCCCGCTTCCCCATGCTTCCCCCATGGCACTGCTGTTCCCTGGACTCTGCTTCAGACCTCTGCTCCAGCGCTCCTCCTACCTCCAGCCTCATAGAATTGCCTTCCCTTTCTTTCCAACCAGCTTCTTTCTCTTTTTTAAGACAGAGTTTCTCACTCTTATTGTCCAGGCTGGAGTGCAATGGTGCAATCCTGGCTCACTGCAATCTCCATCTCGCAGGTTCAAGTGATTCTCCTGCCTCAGCCTCCTGAGTAGCTGGGATTACAGGTAAGTGCCACCACATCCAGCTAATTTTTGTATTTTTGGTAGAGACAGGGTTTCACCATTTTGGCCAGGCTGGTCTCGAACTCCTGATCTCAGGTGATCTACCCGCCTTGGCCTCCCAAAGTGCTGGGGTTATAGCTGTGAGCAACCGTGCCTGGCCATTTCTAAACTTTTTGTAGAGACAAGATCTCACTATGTTGCCCAGACTGCTCTTGAACCCTGGGCCTCAAGTAATCCTCCTGTCTCAGCCTCCCAAAGGGCTGGGATTACAGGTGTAAGTCACTGTGACTGATCTAAAAAAAAAAAAAAAAAAAAATACATATATATATATAGATATGTATATATATATATATTTTCTTTTCTTTTTTGAAATGGAGTTTTGCTCTTGTTGCTCAGGCTGGAGTGCAATGGTATGACCTCAGCTCACCACACCTCTGCCTCCAGGGTTCAAGTAATTCTCCTTCCTCAGCCTCCTGAGTAGCTGGGATTATAGGCATGTGCCATCATGACCGGCTAATTTTCTATTTTAGTAGATGCAGGGTTTCTCCATGTTGGTCAGGCTGGTCTCGTACTCCTGACCTCAGGTGATCCGACCACCTTGTTCTCCCAAAGTTCTGGGATTACAGGCATGAGTTACCGTGCCCAGCCGGTAAATTTTTTAAAATAAAAATAGTAATATATTTCCATTTTATTATTATTTTTCTTCTTCTTCTTTTTTTTTTTTTAAAAAACTCAGCCTATCAACATGAATTTTAAGAGGACACAATTCAGCCCATAATGGAAGGGAAAGAGAAATTCCTTTATTTGACTATAACTAATCTGGATTTTTTTCTGAGTCTCTATTTGCTGTTTTTGAGAAAAAGTAAGTATAAAAATTAATCTACTGAAAACTTGGATATAGGTGATCTTTGGAGTAATACCATTTAAGAAGTCTTCAATCATTTTTAGATAAAAAGGTCCAAGATCTGAATGGCTGCCTCCATTTTTGCTTCTCTTTCTAAGATGGTATCTAAATATATGGAGAGAGGTTGTAGCTTTCAAAACCTTATGGCAGCATTTGGGAGAAGTTGTGCTCCTGCACTAGGAAAAAGTAGAGTTGACCAGCTGTTTTGGGACAAATGGGCACGCCAAAAGCCCATGGGACCAGGAAATATTTAAAAATAGAACAAAACAAAAACTATGGCATCAGGGGAAAATGGGGGTCATCAAGTGGGATGTTTCCTGCTTCCTCTGGTTGTTGAAGCAGTATCCCCTGCCTACTCTTCCAAGCAGAAGACTCCAGCGACAGTGACAAGAAACGTTTCTCTTGGCTTGTTCAAGTCTCAGTACCTCTCCCTGGATGCTCAGCCTCATTCTCAACTCTTGCAAACACAGTGGACCCCTCTTAGGTCTGTCTGCCATCCCACTCCGTCCCATCCGGGAAGCTGGCCCAGTAATGGGCCAGGTAAGAAAGGGATGATGGGGCAGGGTGTGGTGGCTCATGCCTGTAATCCAAGCACTTTGGAGGCCAAGGCGGGTGGATCCTCTGAGGTCGGGAGTTCAAGACCAGCCTGACCAACATGGTGAAACCCTGTCTTTAAAAAAAAAAAAAGAAAGGGATGATGGATGATCCCCAGTCTAGGAGAACTGAGGACATTGTGGAGAGGACTTGCACTAGAGGAGGTAGGGATTCCTAGTTGCCATGCCCAGGATATAGCAAATATGGCTTATGTGAGCTGGCATCTGCCTCAGCCTGACACTGTGGATAGGGCTCAGAAGCAGCTTCTCTAAGCAGTATGGATACACTAAGTCAGTTGGCAGCCCTTGAGCACTTCCTGACCCATCGGGCTTGGAGCTGGGCCGGGGGCAGGCACCAGCAACCCAGAAAGGCTTCTCTCAAAAAACTATGAAAATTGCCCTGGATCTTTAAGCTGGGTAAACATGCCCATGCCCTGCCGCCCAGTGGTGGTGCCAGTGATGGGGAACTATCAGCATAGTGACCCAGTGCCACCTCCCTCACTTCTTCCCAACCGGCTCCTGTGCCAATTCGGCCTCCAATTTCCCTGATACCTGGGACCAGCTGTGGAGAGGAGTCTCATCCTAGGCGTCTGGCCAGTAGCCAGTTCTTCCAACAGAGACCAGAGGGGGATGAGTGCCTCTGAGGAGTAAGCAGCTTGCTCATGGGAGAGAGGCTGGAAATCTGTTCCTGCCACTGTGGGTCAGCAGGTGTTAGGCTGAGGTTCTATGCGCATGTAGGTTCCTATGGGGTCAGCTGAGTAACCTGGGCATATTAGAATCCAACCTCCTGAAAGAACAGTTCCAAAATCCTCTGTACCCCTCTGCTGCATTCTACATGCACACTCTACACTCCTCTCTCTGGCTCACACACCAAGTTGGGTGAAAGTTTCAAGCTGAAGTGTTTCCTACAGGTTGGAAAGGCAGGAAATCAGAATAGCAGACACCTTTAAAATCAACATCTATAAATTAACCATTGCCATTTTTGGCAGCAGAGATTCAAAAAATATACATTAAAATCTATTTATTTTCTTTCTTTCTTTTTCCTTTTCTTAAAAAAAGAGGTGAGGGCTTGCTCTGTCACCTAGGCTAGAGTGCACTGGCATGAATATAGCTCACTGCAGTCTTGAACTCCTGAGCTCAAGTGATTTTCTCACCTCAGCTTCTGAAGCAGTTGGGATTGCAGGCATGTGCCACCATGCCTGGCTAATTTTTAAAAATTTTTTGGAAAGACAGGGTCTCACTGTGTTTACCAGGCTGATCTCGACCTCCTGATCTCAAATTCTCCTCCCGCCTCAGCCTCCGTAATTGCTGCAATTACAGGCATGAGCCATGGTGTCAGGCCTTAAAATCTATTTCTGAGTAGTTCATTATTTAGGATAGATAGAGGTTTAAATTAAAAAAAAAAAAATTCAACATGACAGAAGCTGTGAGGAGATCAGAATCTATTTCTCCCCCACGGAAGTCATGATGCGTGTGGTCCAAGGTTGGTATGAGGGCTAGATTCCTTCAAGTATTTTTGCAGTCCCTCATTCCCAGACTCTGGCCCTTGACAAAGATTCTTTTCTTAGCCAAATTTTACTCAAATGCCTCTGAATTCTCTTTCTTTTTCTCTTGAGACAGGGTCTTGCTCTGTCCCCCAAGCTTAAGGAATCCTCCCACCTCAGCTTCCCAAGTAGCTGAGACTATAGGCATTCACCACCATGCCCAGCTAATTTAAAAAATGTATATTGTTGTAGAGACAGCATCTTGCTATGTTGCCTAGGCTGGTCTCAAACTCAAGACTCAAACAATCCCCTCACTTTGACCACTCAAAGTGCTGGAATTACAGGGTTGAGCCACCGGGCCCAGCCCCTAAATTTTTTTTAACTGGGTCTGACTTTTGGACTTTTACGTTTGTCTCTGCATTGAATTAGTGGAAAAGAGGCTAAATTTTTAGGCAGTGATAATTACGTAACCCACTAAGAGGTCCCATGCTTCAGACTTACATGCATGAAGAAGGAGTAACAAAATTGAGATACCAGGCAGCACTGGGCCCTGAGAAGGATGCTGTTTTTTGTGCAAAGTGACCCCTTGTTGATCTTAAAAGAGAAGCATGCATATTAAGCAGCAGGGATTGCTGATTTGATATTGCTGATGCTGGTCCTAGTGGTATAAATGCCATTTATCTGACATGGCTGGGAAGGTTTTGTGAATCTGGGCTCCTTGCCAGACACCAGCACGTCATTGTTGAAAGTCCTCAGACTCTCTTACAGGAAAAGCCATTTCCCTTTTCAGCTCAGCTGTTCTGTAGGAGAAATGAAAAGTTCTGTGGCTAGAATGGCTTCATTCCTCTCCATCACTGGCAGGAAGGCCAGGGAGAGGGGTGGGGATGGTGCAAGTCCCTGAGGGCGGGCTGGTGAGCAGAGGGTACCTCTTGCTAGAAGCTGCAATACAGGGAGCAGAGGGAAGGTTTGGAGGCACTCCCAGAATGGCCCAAGACATTTTTTCCCAAGAGTCAAAGCCAAAGAAAAGTGATAGTAATAAGAATGAGCCACTCTCTGTGCACTGAAATGGATCACTCTCCAAGCTACTGTGTCAGTGGGGAAATGCCAGATACGGAGCAATCTGTGCAATATGCACAGTCTGTATAGAAGAAAAGAAATATGTGTATATACATAAATATTTATAACTTCACAGGTCATCTTTGGGAAGATATTCAAGAAACTGGTAACAGTGGTTACTCTAGAGGAAGATTCCATTACTATGAGATGTGGTGAAAGGGGACTTAATTTCCACTGTACGTATACCCTTGTGTAGCTTTACGATGCTGTACCATGTACATAAAATACCTCTTCATAGTGGGATAGTAATACAGATTGGAAAATAAATAATAAGAAAACACGACTGAAAAGTACCAGAATCAGTGGTTGAAGCAAACAGGCTTGAGGGAGTTAAGAGCAGGCAGCTTTGGGAACCAAGAACAAGAGATGCAGAAAAGCCAGGAGTGGGGACCACAGTGTGATGTGAATAAGCTAGGAGAGCAGTTGGGTGAGTCAGCGTCAGAGAGCGGGAGCTGTTCTCTGGGGCTGAGCACTCATGGGATAGGGGGATGGGAGCAGACAGTTAAACCCCACCATAACTCACTTCAAATTGTCCAGAAAAATTCAATCTTGTAAAATGTATGGGATCATGTTACTGAGAGGCTAATGAGATGAAAAGATACAAGACAGGTCCTGTAATTGTCTTTTTTTTTTTTTCGTCATCTAGATTCATTAAGAAGTAAGATGGCTTTAGAGAGCCGAATTTTATCATTTTTCAAAACAATTATTTTTATTTTTTTAGAGACAGGGTTTTGCTGTGTCACCTAGGCAGGAGTACAGTGGCATAATCATAGCTCACTGTAAACTTACTGGGCTCAAGTGATCCTCCCACCTCAGACTTCTGAATAATGGGGACTACAGGTGCATGCTACCAGGTCTGGTTAATCTTTTAAAAAAATTGTCATAGGCTGTGAGTGGTGACTCACACCTGTACTCTCAGCACTGTGGGAGGCAGAGGTGGGAGGATCGCTTGAGCTCAGGAGTTCAAGATCAGCCTGGGCAACAGAGTAAGACCCCATCTCTACAAAAATTAGAAATGTTGGGCATGGTTCAGCCATTCTCCTGCATGGGCAGAGAGGGGGCTGTGCTCTAGGCTCTCTACCATCATGGGACTGCTCAGAGCAGGAGCCACCTTATCAGGCAGAGACCAAAGCAACAGCTGAAGCTGTCTTTGTCCAAGCTGGTTGTCAGCAGGAAGAGGTAATCAAACATGCATTTATATCACAAAGGCCTGAATCCTGAAGGCTTTCTCTGTTGAACAAGATTTTCATGTTTTATTTTTAAAAATGATTAAACTACTGAAAAAAGAAGAGAAAAACAAGAGACAGATTGTTTGGAAAGCTAAGTCTTCTTCCATCAATGAGTAAAGGTTTATGCCTTTTCAATTTTTGAGTCATCATTGTAGCTAAATGAATGACTTATCATGACCTGGAATTCTATTTCATAATATCAAGCATTTTAAACTTTAACATATTTGATAAGTTTCCCAAAATCAAATTTCAGCTTCAAAATTGTCTTTTCTGACCTCTAACTTTGAGATGCTACAGAGGGCCCCTCAAGCATCCAAAAGTGAGATGAACAGGATTATGTGACCTGTTAAGTTACATGGGAAGCATTGTCAAAAAAAAAACAACAAAAAAACCACTAATGCTTAACCTTCTTAAGGTTATATTTTAGTGAATGATATTAATATATTTTCCAAAATTGTATGGGATTTCTAAAATTCTAGTATGTCTGAGTATATGCTATCAATCATAATTATGGTTATGTTATTATAAACCACAGCAATAACAAAATTTTCTTGTCAGTTGTGCCTTTAACTCTGTCTATTTAAAATAATTTCCACAGTTATTTGCCTGTTGCTGATGTGGTATCTGAAAAATTCACAAGCACACAAAATCCTAGAATACGGTGTCTTTTAGGAGGTTTGTGAAAGGATGGACGGGACCCTAAAAAGCACTCTTGAATACAGGTTTCTGATAACTTTAAAAATCTATTATTTGGACTGGGTAAAAATTCCTGCAACTTTGATGAAATGACTGACTAGTTTATAAAACTGTTAAACCAAGTAGAACAAAAATTAATTGAATACAAGGAAAATGCTTTGCCAGATTTTCATGCTAAATCTGCCAATACTGAAATTGTTTACATAGACAATTTGAATGAACTCCATGGTCTAAGTCAAATTACCTGTGATAACCCATTAGTTTTCAGTGCTATGCACCTAAATTGAAGAAACAACTGGTACTCAAGAGGACGTAAGTCTAGTGTTAAACATGGACTCCTGGAGTACCAGGGCAGCCGGCTTGTCCTTCCTGAGTCATTGAAGCTTTTGTTATTAAAGGTTCTGCATTCCATGACTTATGGAAAACATAAAATGGTCCAAATTATATATATATTGGTGGGGTGACTTCTAAATTGCTAAAACAGTTTATGACCCATGTTAGGTTTGTCAAACCCATATTCCTGGGAAGACAATCAGTGTCAGGTTCATTCAGCTACCCTTGAGCCATTGAAACATTTATAGAGGGATTTCATTCCCTTGTCATTTTCACTGCATGTTTCCTGGTTGTATATAAGCTTTCCCATGCAAGAGGGCTGATGTTATAACAATTAGTTATTATGCCACAGTGTGTTTTCATCAGGTAAAGAAGGTTTTTTATGGTTCACTGACTGAGAACAATCAACTCCTTCATAATCTAGAACCAAAAGACTGGATCTTGAGGACATTGGAGAAAGACTGCCCTTGCCATCCACACTACGACAAGGCTTCAGGACCTTAAACTCTCAGTTCATAATCTCACAACTGAAAAGGGTCTGTCCACATCCTTTGAATTGTACACCCATTGGTAAAATGAGTGTACATTTTACCCTTAAAGGGTGTACAAAACCCTAAGGTAAAGCTAACCAGGGAAGTTTCTCCCCAAAAGAAAATGACATCCTTGATGTGAACACCTTTTTTCAAGATCACAGATAAGACTTCTCTACTACTGTGAGACTCTTACCTTTGAATATTTTTTCCCTTGCTTATGGCTCTATGAACAATAGAAGTGAAAAGGGGGTCTGTTGTGTGTACTTATGTGATATACTTTTATTTGTAAAGAATTTTGCAGTCAGCCTTATACACGGATAACCTTATACCTCAATAAATGAAAGATAAAGGCCTAGCGTGGGTGAGAAAATTTAATGATACCTATGTTGCCTCATAATTAATCAGAAACAGAACATAAGCTCACTCTTTTTAACCCACATCATAGGTTAAAAAGAACGTTGCCAGAGGGCATTATTTGTTAGGTTCTTTTCCCATAGTTCGAAGTAAAAACAGCAATAATTAGAAATGCACTCCTCGTGATAGGCTGTATAGCAGATTCTCCTGTAAAGGCTGTGGTTACACAACAGGCTTTAAATTCTCTTGTGAAAGTTATGTTAAATAATAGAGTTGCTCTGGATTACTTACTGGCTAAACAGCAGCATCTGTGCAGCTGCCGATGCCGTGGCCTACGGAGAAAATATCAAGTGTTAGAGAGATTCAGTTGTAGAGGATTAACAAAGAGACTGTTTAGTGAAGTGAGTAGACTCTTTACCTAGCTCATTCTTTGATCTATTTAATTTTAGATGGTTTGGTTTATGGGGACCTTGGGTAAGGAACAGACTCCGAACTCTTGGTATTATCCTCTCCATAGCCTTGATAGTAGTCTCCCTGGTGCACTGTATTCTCAAAAGTTTTAAATGTTTGCATGCAGCCATCTCTGGAATGTCAAATGTTCTCTCCTCAGATGGAAGGACCAGAGCTGAAAGAAATGTGAGGCATGAGGACACCATAACCTATGAATTACATGCTAAGACCAGAAACCCAAAACGACAGTAATTCAGAGGAGTGGCACGAAGGCCCTGAGTTTTGGTCACACTCTCACCTAAGTGAGAACCTGAGCAAAAAGGGGGACATTTTTTAAACGAAATTATGGGAGGCCACTGTTTTGGACTGAGCTCACACACTAGGCCCCAGCAGACCAAAGCAAACCAAAATGGAGTTGCCTGTTCTAAACGTGACGCAGTCAAACTAAGACTTTAAGGAAACACATAGGTCTTAGAACAGACCAGGTTTTGTTTTTCTCTGGTAAACGGGACATTCCAGCATAAGGAGGTAACTTCTACTCAGTCCTTGTTCCTGCCTTGCAAAACCCCACTGCCCTACTCTTTCCCAGTGGGTTTCAAGACCAAGTAAATACCTTTACCATGGTGATAGTGACATAATGACTAAAGTTTTGGTCAATCTCTCAAATTTGAGAAAACAACCAAAAGGGGATGTTGTTAAATCAAGTTTAGCTTAAAGCTGCCTCCTAACATATTTCAAGTTCAGCCTAAAGTTTATTCTGTATATTGTGAACTCTAACAAGTAGAGGTGTGAACAGACCATAGCCTACCCTTGTGCCATCAAGTTTTGGCTGGTCAAATGCAGCCAACTATTCTAACCATGTTCAAATAAGGTGAACACCAAGCTGTAACTAATCCATCTGTTTCTGTACCTCACTTCCATTTTCTGTACATGACTTTTTCTGTCCGTTAATCTTCTTCCACCACGTGGCTGTGATGGCATCTCTGAGCCTCCCCTGGCTCAGAAGGCTGCCTGATTCATGAATCCTTCATTGTTCAATTAAACTCCTTTCCATTTAACTCAGCTGAAGTTTTTCTTTATCAGTACTGCGCTCACAACCTAATACATTTTATAATCTCATTTCCACACATCATACGTGTTACATATAAACATTTATAACCATTACATCTTCAATACTCACTAGCAAAAGCTTTACTTTTAACAGCTGCCTATAACCTTTTTCACCCCTTTAATTTCAACCTTGTTCTAAACCTTTATTTATAGACAGCACACAGCTGGATTTAGGATTTTTATCTAATCTGAATCTCTTCATTTTGGTAGAGTAAGTTAACTCATTTATATTTCTAAAATTATTAATATGTCTGGATTTATTTTAGTGCTCTCATTTTATGCATTCTATTCATCACGCTTTATTGTTTTGTGTCTTTTCTCTCCCTCTTTTGTTATATCTCTTTCCTTTGATGTATACATCTCACTTCCTTTTTCTAATTTTTCTTAAATTTTCAGTACAAATTTTTGAACTTTGTTCAACTGGTTTCTTACATTAATCTCAATCTACACACCACTCCCAAACAAGAAAAAAAATGAATGTCAAGGAAAAGTAAAATTCCGAATTGAATTGTAAGTATAGAAATTCTCAGGAGCACATTTCGAAGTTAAATTTTTATTTTGAAATAATTATGGATTCACATACAGTTGTAAGAAATTTTTTAAAAGAGGTCCCATGTACCCTTTACCTAGATGTCCCATGGTACCATCTTGCAAAAATATAGTGAAACACCACAACCAGGATATTGACATTGATCAGTAAAGATCCAGAACAATTTCCACACCACCAGAACCCCTCAGGTTGCCCTTTCACAACCACATCAACCTCACCTCCCTCCCACTGCAAACCCTCCTTAACCCCGGAGCAATCACCAATTTGTTCCATTTTGATAATTGTGTCATTTAAAGAATGTTTTATAGACCGGGCGCGGTGGCTCACGCCTGTAATCCCAGCACTTTGGGAGGCCGAGGCGGGTGGATCACGAGGTCAAGAGATCGAGACCATCCTGGTCAACATGGTGAAACCCCGTCTCTACTAAAAATACAAAAATTAACTGGGCATGGTGGCACGTGCCTGTAGTCCCAGCTACTCGGGAGGCTGAG